>JAJJWX010001486.1:0-18273 GCA_023529315.1 Papaver bracteatum | reverse complement strand
CATAAATTTTGTTTACTTGTGTTCTTGATTGGATCAAGGGGTACAAACCTTGAATTCAATTTCTGTTGTAGGGCTTTCATTGTATCCTGAAGGCATTATTTCACATACCTGTTGTAATCGCCAATTTATTGGGAGGGTAGAAATAATTGTCTAAAAGAAATCTTATGAGCCTTGAAAGTTTGGAGTACAACAATCTCTTCCTGTGTTATTTCATCTTCTATTGCAACCCAGTTTTTCTAACATAAACAAGTTTCGCTGGAAAAGATTAATAATTTACAAAGTTTTAAGTAATCGATTTACAAGAACACCAACAAGGATATTTAAAGGGAGAATGGTTAGGTTAATATCCAAGAGAGAAGAAAAGAAATCCGAAATTTGATTTATAGCTTGAATGCATCACTCGTAGATAATCCACAATGCTGAACCATTCCTAATTACTACATTGTTATTGCCCCGTCGAATTGAATTCTCGATAACCAAGAACAAACTACACATCTCCAGATGCAATGATTCGTCTTCATTTCATTTATATAGAAGTTACTCATTTCCTCCTTACACTAGACACCTGTGCATAAAAATAGAAAGTGCCAAGGCTACGGCCATCATTTCCAAAAAAAATTACCAACAAAAAATTACTTTAGCTACACCAATTTAGTTGTCTTTGCGTAAAGGTGCAAGAGTAGATTTCTTCACAAATTATAATCTGAAAGCATAACTCAATTTCCACCGGCATCTCAATTTTTTTTTACCATAAACCATCAACATCTCAATGTTTTACTTTTTTTTTTTAGGAAAAATAGCCAAAATTCCCTAATTTGGGAGGCATGGTTGCGGAAATGACCCGGATTTTAAAACAAAGTTAAAATGCCACAATCTGTTAATTTTTCCATCCAAGCTAAATAAGTAGTGAATTTGGTACGCATGTGACTTCACACATGTGAAAAAAAGACAATACTAACCCTTTAGGGTTCAAGGGTGGTGGTGGTGGTTGTGGTTGTGGTGGTGGTGGTTGTGGTGGTGACGATGGTGGCCGCAGCAACGGTGGTAGTTCTAGTAGTGGTATGGCACTGGTGGTGGTGGCGGCGATGGTGGTTCTGGAGATGACGACGCCATTGCTGGTGGTGGTAGCGATGATGGAGGCGGTTGTGGCGGCGAGGGTTAAGGTGGGGGAGAAAATACGACACGTGTCGTAATATTAAGGATTTGTTAATTTATAAGAAGTAAATGTCAATTTAATAAAAATTGGGGTTAAAAATGATTTTTCTTCACATATGGGAGCTCGCATGTGTGCAAAGTTGACCATTTAACTAGTTTGGATGGAAAAACTAACGGATTGGGGCACTTTAACATATTTTGAAAAATTGGGGCATTTTCATGAAGGACACCCCAAATTGGGGCATTTCAACTATTTGCCCTTTTTCTTACTTATAAGACCATCTCTGTTCTTAAAACAGAGAAGGAAAAAAAAAAATAGTTGAGCAGAGAACGGTAAACCAATTTATTTATAGCTTTTATTAAAACACCTATATATCATGCTAGGCTATTTTCAGTTTTGGCTATTTCATGAATCATAACTAATCCATTTAGTGGCGTAAAATATACATGTCCAGAAAACTAAACACTTTGATTAATGAATCTCAAGTACTAAATGAAGTTGCACCCCTCCTTATTGTTGATATCTACTTGTTGATGTTGCTAAAGAAGATTATGAAATTAGGCAGCCAGGGACAGAGCCGACAGAACACTAATGTGACAATTTTCTTTCTTATTTTACTTGAATTTGAAAGGGAAAGGAAATAATAAAAAAATCAAGTGGGAGTTTCTGGTCAGACACATGGGTTGCACAGACGCGGACACGACACGATGCGGACACGGACACTACAAAATTCTCAAAAAACTAGGACCCGGACACGTATATACATATTTTATTTATATATTATTTATATATACAATTATGTATTTACACAGCAAAGTCAAGTGTTTCGATTCTAAAAATTAGAAAATAATGCTACATGTGTATAAATTTCAAAAGAAAAGGTCGTTTGTTTATACACGCCGAAGGTCAAGCAATCAATCACTATTAAACACATGACACAATCAAATTGTATTCTTAGGACAACACATGCCCAACCAAGGGTATATGTGATGTATTTCCAATTACAAAACCCTAATAAAGACTTAAATGATTGATCTAAATGTTTGTCTTTCTTCATTTAGTCAATAATAGTAAAAATAAAGGAAGAAACTTAAATAAAAATGGAAAAAAATGCTTAAAACCCGAGTCATCGGTGCGTCCAAACAAGACGGATCCTGGACACGAGTCACACGACTCCAAAAACGGAGCATCCGTGCAACCCAGTCAGACACTTAATAAATATTTCAAAGATTCCCAACTTGAATTCGATATTTAGAATGACTAAGAAAGGGATTATTATAGCCCAACTACTATCTGTGGATAAAATCATGAAAATCCAAATAGCCTCGAATCTATTAGTGACTTGAAAGCAATATTAGAGGGAGAAACAAGGTTGTTCGCTAGAAAAAGATAAAAAATTTATGGGATTATTATATTACTGACCTACTGTACGAGGTGATACTGCTTAATGGAAAATAAATGATAATATCCACGAGATGATCCCGAAATTCATCAACAATAATTACAGAAAAAATAAAACTTCAAAGTTTTATGTGTACTTGACTATATACTCATTTGAACGCATTCCACAATACTGCGAATGATTCCTAGCTCTTACCATTGATATCACCTCACTTCACTTAGTTCGTTGATTGAATGATAAAATAAAATAAATGGAGAAAGTTTCTATTAGTAATAGAACTTCTTTGGATGATGTCTCATCTCATCTATAGGAATCCATCATTCGAACCCATACCATATTATAATTCTTGAGGGATTGCTTCTCTTCCATTCATTTGTAATCACAAAAACGTCATTAACCTCTTTGGGATAAACACTTTTAACATAAATATGCTCCCTCAAAGGTATGTATATTTCTTAGGAAACTGCAATCTGGAAGCATAACTCAATTTCCACCAACATCTCAGTTTTTTCTGGTAAACCAAAATCAGAATTTATAACCTTTTTTTCTTATTTACAAAACCATCATATAAGAACACCTTATTACTTCTTATATACAAGTAATCCATTTAATCGCATAGAATACATTGTCCAACAAACTAAACACTGGGGTAATGAATCTCATGAAGTAGGAAATGAAGTGTGACTCACATCATAATATTGTTAAGAACGACAGGGCGGTACCGGTAGACACCGAACCTCAATTTCAAGTAACACCATAATATTGTTCGTTACTTGATCATCATGGGTGGACTTATCAGTCACCCTGTATAAATGAAGAATTTTGACTGAAAATTTGTATAAATGCTAGTGTGCCTACAAAAATCGCCAGATGAACTCAATTCATATTTAGGTACTCCTTCAAATTGAGTCTTGGTCACTATAATAGCAATAACAAACGGGAAGGATCCAAATTCTTGGTCAACTAGCTAGTGCGAATTAATTTCCTTTAGGGTCCGTTTGGCACGGATGGAGTTTGAATTCTAGGGAGTTCTAACTACCTGGAGTTCAAACTACCTAGAAAATGAATTCCATCCTTTTAAATTTTTGTGTTTGGCATGTTTATGAATGAAATTGATTATATTTCTATTTTTTGAATATTTATTTGTTTAAATTTGATTTCATAGTAAGTTTATTTCGAATATCACTGAGTTTTTTTTTTTATTATCATCTTTTATTAATTCTAGGTAACTAATAAAAAATTAATTAGTAAAATACTATTAATTAGTAAAAACTATATAAAATACTATTAAATTAAAGTAATGATTCAAAAAATCAAAATAATATTAAAGTAATTTAATTTTTTATAAAATAAATTAATATTTTTAATTGGGTATTCATTAGTATAAACTTATTTTTTATTTTTAAATAAGATTTATAATTAAATTTATATATTTTAAAAATAGATTTTATGATAAAATATTCAAATAATAATATTTGTCTATTTGATATTTTAATTAAGTATTAAATTAAATTAAATTAAATTAAATAATAATATATAATATAAAATAATATAATATTTTATACTAGTATAATTACTTATTTAAAATTAAATAAGTAATTATAAAGGATTTTTATTTGATATTTTGATATAAAATAATAATTAATTAATACTAATAATATTTATTAATTAAAAATATTCCTTTTCCTTTTAAATATGAGATAAAATATAATTTATATATTCAAATATATTTAAAAATATATTTTATAACAAAATTTATATATTTTAAAAATAGATTTTATAATAAAATATTCAAATAATAATATTGGTCTATTCGGTATTTTAAGTAAGTATAAAATTGAATAATATTTTATAATAAAATTATTTATTTAAAATTAAATAAGTAATTATAAAGGATTTTTATTTGATAGTTTAATATAAAATAATATTTAATTAATACTAATTATATTTATTAACTAAAAATATTCATTTCTCTTTTAGATATGAGACAAAATACAATTTATATATTCAAATATATTTAATTATATTTTAAGTAAATACAATTTTAATGAAAAAAATAATTGATATTTTAAAATAAAATATTATTTAATTAAAGTAATTATAAAATAAGAAATATATTAGTAATAATATTGTTAATTTTGTTTAAAATAATATTATTAAGGTAATACTATAAAATAAAAATATATTAATTATAAAAAAATAATATAATCATAAGAAATCAAAGATTGTTGAAATTAAAAAAAAAAACCAAATGTCAATATGGTCAACATATGGAGTTGAAAGTGTGGAGTTTGAAATTCCATGGGGAGGGTGGTATTTGATTTTCCACCCTATAGTGGAGTTTCAACTACCTAGAATTGGAACTGACTCCATGCCAAACACTCCATAAGTTGAACTCCACCCTTGACTCCCTCCGTTGACCGAACTCCACCCTCAACTCCGTCCGTGCCAAACGCACCCTTACTTGATTTTGAAAGGAAAGGAAAAAATAAAAATACCAAGGGAGTTCTTCGGCTAGATCTCTACATTACCCCACCGAAAATACTTATCTTGTTCTTCAAATAAAGTATCCGCTAACATTAACTAATATAAAGAAAGTTGTTTTTGGGCATACGAAATTCTTTCTGGGCATACAAAATAATAGTCCCATCTTGGGTGACCTTATAAGGGGTAACCTATGGGTAGCTCAATTACTTATATACCCTTAATACGAAAATCTAAAATCAGTTTTCTAAAAAATCAAAATCAACTTCCCTTAACATCTCTTCTTCTTCCTCCTCTAGCTGAACTCTTCCCCTCCTGTGAAAAAAAAAATTCATCACCGTGATTAATTGTCGATTCGTAAAAATTTGATTGTCGATTCGTAAAAATTTGATTGTCGATTAAACTGAACTACATAATGACTCGTACTAAGAAAAGAAGGTACTATGCAAACCAAATCGTCTTCTAATCCATCAATTGAAGAAGAAGAACCAATTGAAGATGAAGGTGTAGAAACTGAAAATCAACCACCTATTGAACCAACTGCATCTTCAACTCCGGAAATGAGGATAAGAAAGTAAGTTTTACAAACCCAACCTCCTATTTGCTGTTTTTCATCGATTAAATGACGGTTACGGTGTTGGGTTCGGCTCAAAATTGATCAGTTACGTTTTTAGCCGAATTGTTTTTCACAAAAGCTTCATGTAAGTGTATATGAACAGTTCGGCTTGAAATTTCAAGAAGAACCTAGTCACAGAAAGAGATGCATAGGGGTTCGACGTATTCGATAATCATAATATGTGCCGAACCTAGCACATTTACGAGGTTCGGCTATTACGATATTCACAATATGTGCCGAACCAATACAAAATTATTAACCCAGGAATGTACATGATCAGGTTCGGCTTATATTCTACTTATTTAAATAGCCGAAAAATGTGTTTCCAACAGGTTTGGCGCTTACGAATTTCTAAATATAAGCCGAACCCTAAACATTTTTTCTTTTAGATAGTTCAGTGTAGGGTTCGGCTTGTTAGGACAATTCGAACCAAGCCAAACTCTGGTCTACAAGGTAGGTTCGGCTCTTAATCAACACTTTCAACTAGCCGAACTGTTCATCCAGACTCGCCGAACCTTAGTGAAAAAATACAAACTTTTGATGATTTTAACCTACAAAAGTGAGATTAAACATAAGATATGTTGGAAAATTTCCCCGGGAGCTGCCTAAATGCCTACAAATTTATAACTAAATAATCTTAAAACTGTTATAAACGTGTAATTATGTTAAGAATATCTAGGGTAAATCTCATTTATTACTGGGATGCCCTTGTGTTTAGCCCTATAAAAAGAGGCTCTAATGTTTGTCAGTACACACTAATGAATACAATTTCTCCCTTCTTCTTTCCCTCTACTTTGTGTCTCTTTCTCTATCTTATCCTTTTATAAGACGTTATCACACACGTTTGCTCTTTGAACGAGAACAAGAAAGATTAACAACATCTAACCCTCTCTCATGAGTTGCTTATTTATTTTTCTTTGGTTTAATTATTAAATGGATTCTAACCAAGTTTTTATTGGCTTTTTTTAGGGTTAGGTATATGCGGTGACCTTATCACCATTTAATGGCGCTGGTGGGATATCATCCTTGAAGGATGACCGTATTAGTAACAACATCCTTCTGATCACTCTTCTATATATATATTTTTTCTTTATTTTTTGCTTTACTCTTTTGGTTAAGTTTCTTCTTGATCTGCATAGTAAGGCATCTGTTTATTTTCAGTATGAACGGACGGCCATATATACCCTACATGGTGATAATGGTGGATGAATCACCTGTCAAAATTCAAGGAGATTTTATTTTTGCTGTATCACGTGTCATCGTGTACGATTTCTTCCTTGTGGAATTTATGTATAGTCATCCTCCATATATTTTTTTGGACACCATTAAAATCCATTAATTAATCTTTGTATAAGATATGGTATATTAATGGTTACCGTTCCTATTCCTCTAATGGAACTGTAATCAACAAAAACATGTATTATCTTTTTCTCTCTAATTTTTTCATCGAGAAAGAAAACCCAGATCCATCAAACGATGGTTATGATTTCTATTCCTTCAATGAAATTTGTAAAAATTGGTGGTGTCACAATCAAATTACCTTAACGGTAATTAATCACATGCATGGTTGAAAAACCTCCGTCCAATTAATTTGGTATCTTCGTCCATTTGATGAAGATCATGTGATTTAGAAACCAAACCCAGTACATAATGGATTTTCCAATGACTAATGCGATTTTTTTTTCTTTTCCTTTTTGTCAATGCAATTTTGGTGTACCATATAGACCCAATCGGTATTGGTTGTCCTCTATCATTTTTATAAGATGAGAGAAAATAAATTGGCATATTATCTCAATATTTGCCAATAAGAATTGAATTTTTCAACCAATAATGGATTTTTTTTATTTCAATAACGAAAATGGTTTCTTTATCTTTCTCAAGAAGAAACAAATAAGTCAATTAAGTTTGGTTTTTCCCTATCGATCTTAAAGGGATATATAAAATATCGTTACTATTACAAATACCAATAAAACGAGGATTTGCTGTATTTCTTAGGGATATTGAGCAATCATTGCTTTCTTGTGATAATAATCTCCAAAATTCAGATTATTCCACTTGTTGTTGGAACACCGAAGGACACATAAGATCAAAGGGTGCACCCGTCTTGTAAGCCTGAATATCATTAGTCCTTGTAGTGACTAAATTGATCTTAAAATTTAGTTTCTTTTGGAAAATAAAGTGTCCACAATCCAAATATTTATCTCGTTGGCCTTAGAGTTCACTCAGTTATATGGAGATTTATTTACATATTTTATATGTTTTTGGTTGTAGTCAATAAAATTCTTGGTTGATATTAATTTTGTATGTCAAGAAGACTACAATTTTATTTTTAGGACAATTTCTTTTATGGCTCTTTAAATCAGAATCTATTGTCCAATCTGGAGTTGTTTATAATCCAGAAATTATTATGAGTATATGTCCTCGAATTAATCGGATAATACTCTACGAAACTTATTTTTGTATATGAGATGAAAATATTTCCGCCATAATCAGGGGGAGAATATACACTACCATAAATTGTTATTAATTAACTTCAAAGTTATATCAGTTACTCTCCCATCTCGATCAAATCGAAAAAGGCTGTCATTTACTAGGCGTAAAAATTTTCATCTAGCTTTTTTTTTTAAGCTTATTCCTCTTGGAGGAAAATCCAATCACATCTAAAATAAATGTAGCATTTTATAAGAGGCTATAAATTACTCCAATAGAGTATATCAAAAGGTCCACATTCTCATAGTTTATTTCTCATCACTAGAAGATGGGGATATTATAATGCTTGCGGGCGCTGGTACCAGCAATTATGTGAATTTTCAAGATATGCATACACTTGAGAATTATGTGGGATCATAATTATCTAACATTGTCGAATATTCATTTACAGTAGCTACTGAAATAATAAAAGATGGTGGTTCTTAACCCCTCTGCAGAGGAATATTGACATATGTGATTGGTTGGCATACAATCCAAATTAGATTGGATTATTGTTTCTTGGTTAACACAAATTTGTATCCAAGACTTAACACCTTAAAATTGCCAAACCTATTACTTACTGGTTGGTGTAGTCATAATGTGTTGTCTGAGAAATATGTTCGTTATAAAAACGATTTGAGGGTTCTATTTTTTCTTAGACCCAAGGATTGTTTCAATAAACTTTTGTTCTCCATGTATGATGATTTTGGCGTGGTAGTCCTTGAAGGACTCGCATTGCATTTACACAAGAAATGTGGTTGGGAATATATTTAGGCAGCCACCTGATTTGATTATGTCAGGTCGAACAATCTTTTATGTTTTTTTAGAATTTGGTATAAAACCAAGAATCTGGATTAATTAGTTAATGCTATCAATTTTATGGGTCTCTTGAGGAGTCCTTAAAACACAAAAATCCACGCTTTAGCAGCATAAATTCTATTTTCTTTCCTTTCTTAAATCTACAGTTAAAATTATGCTAGCTTAAACTCGTCTTTTGATATAGACTAGAGTTATTCTTTTGATGCTTATCTTTTGAAATACTCATATAGTTGAGTTAGCATCCATAACTCTTCAAAAGTTGTACTCTTTTTCCTTCGTTTCAGGTTTTGTCCCATGTGGTTTTCCTGACAAGGTTTTAATGAGGCAACATGACATTTATTTTATTTCAAAATGTTGATATTTGTACTCTTTTTCCTTTGTCCAAGTTTTTTCCCATTGGGTTTTACAGGCGAGGTTTTAGTGAGGCAATTTAATTCAACATGGTGTTCATCCAAGGGGGAGTTGTATCGATTTCGGTTATTTGGTGGATTCCCACCATTTACTAGATCATTTTGTTAGACCATATCAACATAAACATCTCCTATGAATTTGGATATCATTCTGATCCATATAAGGTATGGTCACAAATTTTGTTAACCTTTGGTACTCTAACTACATATTGGCACCTTGTTGAAGAAACTACATCAACTACATATGCAAATCATCTCTGAAGATAGCAAACCAAGACACAAGTTCTCAGTGCATTTGGAGAAGCTTGAAGATTCGAGTACACTACTATCAGAAGACTAACACAAAAGAAGACTTCATCAGAATAAATATCTTCTACATTCAAGAAATTTGTTCTTCAGAATTAGAAAGTCTCGACTCAAAGATTTGCAAGCCAAGATTTGACTGAAGTATTTATCAGGGGGAGCGTCATCATCAAAGGTGCATTTACTAGACTTATTGCGTTGTACTATTTTTCCTTCGTCAAGGTTTTGTCCCACTGGGTTTTCCTTGTCAAGGTTTTAACGAGGAAACATTTACGTGTCTAAATATTTTCTAAGTTTTATCAATTGTACTCTTTTCCCTTCGATCAGGTTTTGTCCTTTTGGAATTTCCTGACAAGGTTTTAACGAGGCAATTAGCTTAGACACAATGTTATCAGGGGGAGTGTTATAAACGTGTAATTATGTTAAGAATATCTAGGGTAAATCTCGTTTATTACTGGGAGGCCCTTGTGTTTAGCCCTATAAAAAGAGGCTCTAATGTTTGTCTGGACACACTAATGAATACAATTTCTCCCTTCTTCTTTCCCTCTACTTTGTGTCTCTTTCTCTATCTTATCCTTTTGCAAGAAAAACTAATCACTAATCATTAATCACTAAGCATAATTATTTTAACTAATCATTAGTACTAACACTAATCCTAAAAGGGCAGATTTTCCATTACAAAAACAAAAATTGGTTAAGGGGCTTCTGATTTTGCTATTTACACTCCTTTTTTGTCTTTACTTGGTATTCCCTAAAAGATTTCCGTATGCCTAAAAATAACCTTCAATATAAAACTTTGGGAGTGACAACACATCTCATCTCCCAATATCTCAGAATCTTGATCCGACTTTCTACCCTAAAAGTTCCAACAACAAAGAAATAAGAAGCCCAACATGGATTAATCAGTCCATCTGGACAACAATAAAGAAGCGATCATTTTGATGCTTTCGTAGAGATAATTGGTGGAAGAATAATTTATCAGATTTAAGTAAGTGAAAAATACTAGAACCCCCTACTATATGGGTTCAATATATAGAAGCCCCATTAAATGGATCTTTCCCTATCAACTCCATACTTCAGAAAAATGATATTCCCTAGCCCAAAATATTAATTTCTCTTCGGTTCTGCCCCATAATTTTATATTATGTATTTTAATATTGACAAATCTGCCCTTTTCCATATAAACAAGAGAAACATCTGAAGATATTACCATTTCTCATTTATATTTCTCTCTCTTCTCCGTTCTCATTCGATTAATACCTCTTTCGATCTTGAGAGCTCTGGCGATTTTTGACTGAGTATTCTCTTTATTCTACGATTAATTTTGTAGATTTGAATCGATTTGATTATATAGATCTAACAACTTATCTTCAATTACTTCACTAATCAGGCTCAGTCGATTCTTCGTTTGAATCTAGGTTTTAGCAAAATTCGTTGGCGAACTTCAATTCTCCGCAACCTCAACACAAATCATTAGCAACGAAGTATAAGGTAAGTTAATTCCATCTTCTCTTGTCACGGTACTTCGATCAAGTGATTTATTTATTTAGAAAAGTAATTTCAGAAAAGAATTTTAGGATTTTCAAAACCTAATCTTCAAATTCATTTCAATTAACTTATCTGAGTCAAAATCAGATGTTAGATTTACAATCATCTATCATTTTAATGTATATATTTCAATTAACCTAATCTTCAAATTCATTTCAATTAGCTTATAGGTTGGTACTTGAGTTTTGCATCATTTGTTGTCCCTTTTTTCACATTTTCATAGTTGGGATATCACCTTCTGGTGTCAAGTTTCACCATTTGATGCGTTGTGAGGGGTGCAACACTAATGGTTAAAGTTTTCTGTCATATATTCTACGCATGACCTTTTTTATTTATTTTAGATATGATTATTGACATGTGTTTTATCCAGGTGTATGACCATCTATTTGGGAGAACATGCTTTTAGTGGTTGGGGTGAATGCAGAAAAACGTAGTCTCTGGTTTTGATTAAATGGTTTGCTCTATGCTTAATGATGCAGTCATTGTGCTTTCTCTACGCTTTAAAGATTTTATGTGCTTGTTAGGTTCCAGTACAACTATGGGATGTAAAAACTAAACTCCAAAAACTTTGATTTTCTTCTCAATTCTCACATTATGTGTGCATCTGTAGCTCTTAGCTATATTAGATTCACATCCTATAACATGTGTAACTTTTAGTTACACAAATTATATGCATAATAAGTTGGTCTTTTTCTTCTATAATATAAGTAGGGTTTTTACTTGTTGAGCATCAAATAATCTATGAATTCGAATCAATCAAATATTATTTTGATTTTGATTTTGATTTTGATTTTGATTTTGAATCTGAAATTAATGCTTGTGAATCTATTTTGAATGTATAAGTCCCACTTATTTGAATTCAGAGTAGAGGTATACATTAGATTTTTCTGGAACATATTTTGGATTATTATGTTGACTTTTGATCCTTGTTTAATGTTTTCCTGTGAATAATACTCGGAAAGTTCATGCGGATCAGTCACAACTTGTGTGCTTCTCATCTGAATTGTAGAAATTAAGATACATGTGCGAATAGATATTGGTTTTTCCTGTTTTTAGTGTTTTTGATTTTATCTCACCAATCTGAATATGTTTGAATTCCCTCTGTAGCTTTTTACTGTGAATCCATGCTTGTTGAAATGAATATATATGCGTTCAAGTTCACTATGCTCATACGAATATCTACTTCTTTTCTTGAAAGGTAGTATATGGATATATAAGTGAGGATATAGGTCTGCAATGGTTTCACTTGACTCATTTTCCATTTTACATCTGTTCATATGGATGTGTAACTTCACATTACACAAGCCAAATTTATGTGTAACTTATAGTTACACATGCTAATTTGATGGGATATGCATATGCAGTTCTTAGAGGCATACCTGCTGATCTAATTTAAACTTGTCTGTTGATCTAGTTTTGTGTTGTTTTGTGCAGGGAAACACATTAGGAAGTTGGTTAAAGATGGCTTCATCAGCTGCAAACCAACCTAGATTCACTCTCGATCTCATGCACGAAGAATGACAAAAGTCATGTGTTAGTTTAGGCCTTCATAAGAACAACTGGATTGGCTACAAAAATGTCTGAGAACCTTTCAGACTAATGGTAAATCGCTTACTCTTAATCTATTCTGTGGAAGTAACTTCTAAATAATTATAACCTTTTCTGGATCAATTAATGTCTATGCAAGTCTCAATGTGGTTTGCGTGCACTGATAGGACACTCTAGTTTATGCCAAATTAGACATTCAGGAATTGATTTGTAATAAAAAGTATATAATAGGTTTAAGTTTAAGCTTTGTAACATCTATCGACCTTGAGAGCTCAAGAAGATTATGTTAGTGGAAACATGGGTGGTTAATTGTTAGTGTAGATGTTATTCAGATATTTACCTGATCAAAGACCTTAGATTTAGTATTATAAATCTAACAGGTGGCACATTTTTAGAATTTGGTTGCTTTAATATGTTACCATATCTTGGCAGAGTCCTAATTTCGTGTATGTGCCGCCATGATTAACTTGTCACTGATACTTACTGTCGACAGCATAGAAGAGTTTGCCGCTCATATTCACTGTTTTATTCACTATTTTTACTGTTCTCCTTATTCTTGCTAGGTTTTAGGCGTTCTGGCCTTTTATATATCGAATCAGGGTAACTGAAAATCAGCAAGATTTTGTATCAACAAGATCTGAAAATCAGTAAGATTTTTCTCTCGTTTCTTCTTGAATCAACATATTTTAAATATGTATACGTTTATATCGTCGTCATTGTTGTTGTTGTTGTTGTTGGTTTAGAAGATAAATTGGTTGAACACCATTATGCTGATTTCTCACAAGCTTGATGAAACAATTTTGAGTAAGTTATTGACCTGTTAGTGTTTTTGTTTTGCTTATCTTGAGTCTTGGCCTACACATGTTGAGTTTGTAATATGTATTTCTAAAGTGGACACTTTAAAATTATTGTAGGAGGCAATAAGGTATGTAACTTCTAGTTACACAAGTTAAATAGATGTGTAATTTTTAGTTACACATGCTAATTAGATGTGTAACTTCTAGTTACACAAGCTAAATAGATGTGTAATTTCGAGTTACACATGCTAATTAGATGTGTAAATTTTACTTACACATACTGATTTTGGGTACACATACCAATATGAATGTGTAACTCCTAATTACACATGTTATATGCATGTGTAACTCTCAGTTACAAAATTAAGATGCATGTGTAACTTCTAGCTACACTAGTCAGATGCTTGTGAAACTGAATATACATTGTTGTATGTACTATTCATTTTAATCTTATAAATACTGATTGCTTGTTATATTTCAGGTTTCAGATAACTTTATAAAATCTAATTGCTTAAACGTGGTAATGGTCTCGCTGGAACTGGAGTTGACGCTGAATACACAAGTCAGATGCATGTGTAACTCTCAGTTACACTAGATAGACATATATATAACTCTCAATTACACTAAACATATGCGTGTGTAACTTTTAGTTACACATGCTAAGAAATTATTTTAAATGAATACTAAAGTAATAATTGTATTTTTTTTTTTGTGTTTTCTTTTTGATGTCTATTTTTTGCATATATATACAAGTGTAACTTTGCATTACACATGTCATAAGGATGTGTAATTTCTGGTTACACATGCCATATGCATGTGTAACTTTTGTTTACACATTTGCACTGTACTTTAATAATTTTGGGCCTAGATTTAATAATTTTGGGCCTAGTTTTAAATTTTATTTAATTAGGGGCTTCACAATATGCATAAGGGTATCAAGGTCTTTTAATAATTCGGGGCCTATATTTAAACTTATTTTAATTAAGGGCATCATATTATGGGTTATCCATAGGTCGGGCTTTTAAGTAATTGAAGATGGAAATTTAAGCTCCAACAACAATTTTCAAGAGAAAAATGGTTAGGTAGTAGTATCCACAGACCACGATCGAGATGATATTGAAATTTATCACCAATAATGATTACGGATAAAAAAAAAGGTTCTAAAATTTGTTAATTTTGCTTCCACTATGGAATGAACAAACTCAAAGTTTGTTAATTTTGCTTCCACTATGGACTCAATAAGATGAAAAATGGATGTAAAAATCAACAAATTTGTTGGTTTGTTGAGTGAGTTGGAACATATAATGCGCACTTGATGGAAAACCGAACGATTGTACCACAAACGCTGGCGGGTGAAATAATATCGCGCGGATAAAAGAGTACAAAAAATCTAGATGAACTGGGGAAGTGAACTCCCTAAAAACCGCGTACACACATCCATACCTTAAATGGGACCAATGTTTTAAAACCTGGATCGAAAGTCAACCCAGTAAAATCACTGGGTCAGGGTCAACTGATTCAATCAGTGGGTTAACCAGTGGTTAACTGGGTCAATTATATAGAAAGCTAACTATTTGCAATTTTTACCCTTAAACCCTAACCTAAGTTAAAAGCATCATCTCTTTCTCTTCTACACTTCCACCGTTCAATCTCCACCCACTCCACCTATTTCCCTTACAATCTATCACCTACCCTCTGCACCTCTTTACAGTATCACTCCCACCAAGAAAGAGAGAATAACCAGATGAGAACAAAAGTTGTGATAATCTTATAGAATTTAGATTTGAGAGGATTTTAGATTTGATATAGTTAGTTGATAAGGAAATTGAAGATTTACTCATGGAAAGTGTAACAAAGATTTTTACTAAAGAATACTTTTTCTTAGTTTCTCCATTTTCTCGATTTTTAATCTTCATTATATTTTCTCCCTTTACCATATAAATTAGGGGATTTTGATTTGGATACCATACTGTGTAATAGGGATTTATAGAGTTCGTCGTCCAGAAGAATTTTCCAATGGTTTTTATAGGGTTTTATAAGGATTTGGCCGTTTGACTGGTTTTTTAAGCAGATCTCTGGGTCAATATTAAACCAATGGTTGGATTAGCGGTTCTCCGGTCCGACCGGCCGGGCCGGATCTTAAAACACTGAATAGGTCCCTGTTTCTCCCCATTGGAGGGACCCACTCATTTGATGTGTCTGCCCGGTTTTTTCTTTGTTTTTTTGCCCGTTTCGTATAGAATTACTCAAAAGAGTAATAACCGGTTGCAAGCATGATTATCTCACTTCCACTTTTCATCATTTTTCATCGTACCCCATGTTACTATATGTATAACTTTTATAAATATTATTATTATAATCCCTTGACTCAATTTCCACCTTCATCTCAATTTTTTTCCCATAAACCAACATCGCAAATTCGTAATCCCTTTTCTTACCTACAAGACCATCACTGTGCCAAACAGAAATTAAGGACACCTAGCACGAGAAGAGTGATCAACTGTAAGCCAATTTATGTAAAGCATCTATCAAAACACCTGTATATATACTAGGCTAATTTCAGTTTTCAGTTTTCACTATTTCTTTTATAAATCACAAGTAATTCATTTAGTGGCGTAAAATACGTGTCCAATAAACTAAACACTTCGATGAATCAATCTCAAAAAGTAGGAAATATATAGTGTGACTTACATGTTACATCATGTTCCAGTGGTGCAAGTATTTTCTAGTGCTCGTTGTTGTTAAGAAGGGAAAGCCTGTTTTATCATAAACATGGTGGTACTGGGAGACACCGAACCTCTAATGCAAGTAAGATTATCAATATATAGTGGGAATGTTTGTTATTAGACCGATTGGATCATCACGGATTAACTCATCAACAAGTCACCTAGTATAAATGAAGAATTTTGATTTTGATTTTTTCTTTAGGACTTTTAATGAGATTACTTCTCCTACAACTAACTTCTAAATACAATCCGTCATTACTCCCCTCCGGACCAAAATACCCAAACCCAAATATTAAATTTAGGGATTAATAAGAATCATCAAAGGGAGAGTGGAGATGGAGAATGTTACCATGTCCAGAGAAGTGGTTGTTGCCTTGTTGGTGTTGCATGAATGAAATTGGAGTACAAGCAGAGGTTTGATTACTTAAAATTAACTTTTCTGCATAACCTTTTGATTACTGCTGGGATTCTCATGCGTCTCCTTTGCAAGGGCCAGTCGCACCCATATCAATTCCTAAATTTGAACTTTATTGTCATAGGCCTAAAAGCTGCGGCAGATACAGCTGCTCAGCTTATCAAGGAGCTGAGCTTTAGTACCCTTGACCATGAAAACACATGTGCAAGAGTAAAATAGCAAATTAAGCAACAAAACCTAGACCAATATGGCAGAAAAACAAGCAAACGAACACATCATGCATTGAGTTAATCTTAGTCGATATTAATAACCTCCAAATTACATAGTGCAAGTTACCTTAATCATCCTCATTCAATTTTATTTAATTTTATTTAGTACTTATAGTTTCATACACTTTATGTCACATTTCTCTTGAAAGCTTTCTTCCCAAACCATCATCTTCTCATACAACACTGCAAAACCAAAATAAAGACAGAGAAAAGTTAGACAAACTTATCAGTAGAAAAAAAGAGAGAAGAAATTTGTGATGATATATATAAGAGTAATTTATTAGTAGGTGATAGAATTACTTGTCGCAGTTCATGTCAGGAGAAATGAGTGGGATTTTATAAAACTTAGATCCACAGTTGTTTGAGATATCTCCGACACGAGTATTGTTAACGGTACCGATAATAGGAACGGCAAGCTTAATACATTGACACACACTATTTCTATCTTGCTTCTCGGGCACCTGTTGGTCTAGTACTATGATGTTATCGCAACAACTTGTTAAAGGTGCAGAACCAACGTTTTTCAAGTATGATAAACAAAGAGCGAAGCTAGTTATAACAGCGTCACATGAAGGTGCAGTACTCATGGCTGGCCTCACAACCAGCACCAGAGTCATTAGAACACAGACAATGATAAACTTAGAGTTCATGATGGGAATGGTAATTAATGAAATTAAAGCAACTAAATTTGTGTTTCAATTAGTAGTGGAAAATTGAGTTTGCGCTTAATAGTGATGGTTTATGGGTATATTTTATATAGATAATAACTCAATTCAGTTTGGGGAATATGCTTAAAAATTGGTCATGCTTGTTAGCTTTTTGAGCTTCATGGTTTTCTTGATTGTAATTATGGTGCAGCTTGATTTATGTATCCATACAAATTTCATGATCCTTGGCTTGATTAATCTTGGGTTCCTTCTTCTACATACCTTTGCTAGTTCAAAGGAATCTCATAAGGAGATAACGAAGAAATAACTTGAGGCGCTGCGGAATCGACATCATTAAGGCAACACATTTCTTCGTAAAGGAATTTCAAATCACTGAAACTGTATTTAGTGTTGTTTGGCCTTGAGGGAAACAAGACTTTCGACATAATTTTCCACATTTGTTCCCCTCACATATGGAGTTGAGGGAAACAAGGCTTTTGACATAATTTTCCATATTCCTCACCAGTTTTCGAAAACGTTGATATATTTCTCTCTTCGGGTCATACATAACATAATCAAATCACTGCGATACGCAAATATAATTGAACCGTTCTTAACAAACCACCTGAACCTAAAAAAGGAATCTTCCACAACAAATCTTAGG
>JAJJWX010001485.1:0-65478 GCA_023529315.1 Papaver bracteatum | reverse complement strand
CAAACTGTTTATGCATCGCTAAGAGGATTTTATCAAACCTGACCTCCGTGAACGAAACTGTTAGCAGCTCTCGAGTGAAATTTTGGTTGCTGCATATCTGATTTGGAAGATTAAAGAGCCACATGGTCAATTGTGCATCCATATAGTGAGAGTTATCAATTAAAAGTCAGATGTGGATTCTCAACTCCAACTAGTGCTACAGTCAACGCTCAAACCCAACATCACAAAAACGCTTGCTTGAAACATTCTTTAATCAAGAAAAGAAGGCGTGGGAATAACAAGATTGCTTGAGTTGCAGCTCATGAGAAATTAAAGTTTTTTCAACACCAATTCATAGAGCTCGGAACAAATCCACGTTAAGGAGATGAAAGCTTTGCTGATCAGAGTAACTCCTGATTCTCAATCGTCCGTGCTACAATTAGAGATTTCAAAGAATCATCTTGTGATTAAGGTATACCTTCATTTGTGTAGTTAGTTTAAAATATGGAACTTCGGAGCAAATATCTTCAGAAGTTGAAACACATATTTTACAGAACCAATTTATCCAAGCCAGGTTTCTTGATTATGTTATGTATAATTGTCAATTAAGTGGACAACCTTAAGAGCCCACCTTGAAGATGAACTACACGCATATGCACGTCTGTGAGACATTTTTACAAAAAATTAAGAAGGCACCGAAGTTTACTGCCTGAATCCTATGTAGAAGGGTTGATTTGTTTTGATAATATCATTGTTTAGGTCTCTAATCTAAAGAGTTTTTTTTTTTTTTTTTTAATCGGATGGCAGAATTGATATTCATTTTTCTTGTCACAAAATTTCAAGATAAACGCGTGCTTGCCGCACAGTAGGAACATTTGATTTGACACGGGCTGACACTGTTGTTTGTACCCAAAATCACTTTTGGGCACGAAACACAATGAATTGATTATTTTCTATGGATTTAGGGTTAAAGGTTGATTTGAAGAATGGAAAGAAACACAGAGTTTTAACGTGGTTCGGCATAGTTGCCTACGTCCACGGGTGAATCCCCTTGGGGAGAATAATTTCATTCATGTTTTGTGTTACATTGTATTTTTCTCTCCTATTGGCTACCCCCTCCTGATTTCTGCACATCTCCCTTTTATACATTTTTCCATCTAATTTGAACTATCAACATAAATTACATTAAACAGCTCATTTATGCTTTTATCATCAATTCATATGAAACTGCCCTCTTTATGCCTCCCTCATGAATTCTGCATGAAACTGCTGTCTTTATGTCTCTATCATCAATTTTGTATGTAACTGCCCCTTTAATGCTTCTATGATAAATTCGCATGAAACTGCCTGATTAATGGCTGGCAGGACAGGTGGATGCTGGATGGTAGAATAGGTGGATGATGGATGGCAGCGTAATGGGTTGGTTGACTGCATAGTTGGCTGGCTGACTGGATGGACTGGCTGGCAGCATAATTAGCTTGCTGGAGATATGAGTGGAGACTGGTCGGCAACACAATTGGCTGGGAATTGGTTAGCAGTGTTGTTGGCCACGAGACTGAAAATTAGCTAGGGGTGTGTCTGACTTCAATGGTTGACCGATGGTTGACTTTGACCATTGACTAGCCGTTGACTTTGACCATTGACCTTGACTGGATGTTGACTTTGACGGTTGACCGGCTTTGACTGGCTTTGACCATTGACCGGTCTGTGCAGGCGAGTGGACTGCTTTGGTTGACTGGGTAGCGGGCTTGGATGAGGACCCAAAGACGATTCAAGTATCAATTCGGCCCATTAAGTGGCGTTTTTACTTATGGTACAAACATCGCCCCCTCTGAACCTCCAACTTGTTGGGGGTTAAAAAAATTCCGTTTTCCTTAGTCAATGATAAAACTCGCCCCCAGGTGTGGATTATTGACGTTGAGGTGATTGGTGAACTTCCCCTTAATTTGACGGTTGACCGACTTTGACCATTGACTGGCTTTGACCATTGACTGGCTTTGACCATTGACCGGTCTGTGCAGGCGAGTGGACTGCTTTGGTTGACTAGGTAGCGGGCTTGGATGAGGACCCAAAGACGATTCAAGTATCAATTCGGCCCATTAAGTGGCGTTTTTACTTATGGTACAAACATCGCTCCCTCTTAACCTCCAACTTGTTGGGGGTTAAGAAAATTCCGTTTTCCTTAGTCAATGATAAAACTCGCCACCAGGTGTGGATTATTGACGTTGAGGTGATTGACGAACTTCCCCTTAATTTGACGGTTGACCGAATTTGACCATTGACCGGTCTGTGCAGGCGAGTGGACTGCTTTGGTTGACTGGGTAGCGGGCTTGGATGAGGACCCAAAGACGATTCAAGTATCAATTCGGCCCATTAAGTGGCGTTTTTACTTATGGTACAAACAACTGTGCTTGTGTAACCCATGTCGGGCTGATGTTGTGCCTCGTATCATGGGCCACTTAGTGTTCCAATATAAGCATAGGCGTTAGGGTTTCATTTCAGGAAAATACCACTTCAAAGTTCCAAACACTCGAAACAGTTACGGCGGCGCACAATTTGCAAATAACATCTTCTTCACCACCATCACTGATATCTGCATCACCACCACTTGATGAATGGGTTTTAGATGGAATATGGTTTTGTGTCTCATAATCCATGGAAGGAGGAGAAAATAAAAATGGTTGATTTGGATATGAATCGGTGTGGGCGGAATCGGAAATGGGGTTTCCATTTGTTTCCTGCACGAAGCTGTTCATTATTTCGAATAAAGGATTTATCGCATGTGCTATTGGGGGACGAGGTCCTCTAGAAAAGGATCATGATCATCAAGTTGATGCCAGATTCAGCAATAAACTGGGTTTGTGATGTACTTCATGCAATTAAAATACAATAGATGGGTTATATATTGTAAGGAGGAAGATAAAATTGGTTATTTGGAGGTTAATTGGTACAAGAGTACTCGGAAATAGACTGGTTTCAGTAAAGTTTGGTTTGCAAAGGCGTCGGAGGAAAACAATTCCATCAACCAAGAAGTAAACCAAATATCAAACTAAAATAGTGAGAACAAATTCAAGAAATTTCTTCTAGACCTAGCCAAATACAACAGTAACGAACACCCTAATGAGGTTGATCTAGATGTGGAGTGAACAGATGAACGCTATTGATGTTGCTCAAACCACCAAATGGGATGGCTGAATTCAACAGAACGCAATTTCTGAAGATGGATCTTGTGCTGATCTTCCAGCCGATGGATTATGAAAGGGAAGCAGAGAACTAATGCTACTGCTGCTAAAAAAACACGGGCAACATGGAAAGCGGGAATTGGGCTAGTACCTGTCGTAAGTTGAAGAAGAGATTGGAATCTCAAGTGTAGAATGTACTCGAGAGCAGCATTCCTGTTATCAAAAGCATTTGTAAGTACTAATCTTTACATAAAAAATTAGTCATGTACCTGGTTTGTAATATATGGATGTCTTGCAAAGCTGCAACCATTAAATGAGAAACAAACATGGAAACAGGTTCTTTAGGTGTCCTTGTAGTGGGATTTGGAGTTTTTAATGACTTTCCAAAACTAATCTTTTCAATTGATGGAATGTGTCTAACTAAAGTCTTGGGATTGTTTACTTCTGCTAGAGAATAGTTGCACTAAAATGTAGTCGATCTATTCAGGAGGGCCTTATCAAACACTGATGCATCCAAGCTGTGTAGTATTTTGGATGTTGTAACTAAATTCGTTTGCTTTGATTGTGGTCCTTGTTACACTTTTTTTTTTTTCAATTGTATCTTGAAAACTATGTCTGTTTGCTTCTCGCCTCATTAGCAAGTCTTTACACAGAGTCAGTGTACTACTTATGATTATATCAATAGACTTGAGATTTTGTTGTTTAGATTTGATAATTTTCTGAAATAAGTTTTCATCTGGTTTCATTTGTTTTGAAGTCGATAATGGAGCTATTTAATATAATGTTTTTTTTTCAAGTGACTTGGTAAGAATTGTTACTTATGAGGGGTTCATGGTGTTAGCTTTTAGTCTATTTCAATAATAATTAGCAAAGATCTTCTATCAATCATGAAGTTCATTCCATTATATTTTATTAAGTTTTTATTTTAAAAAAGGATTGCATTCAAGAAGTGTTATTCTTGCATTGCTTGCTATCTTTGATTATGTGTTATTGCTGCAAAAGTTGTTTTAATCTGATTCTATTTTCAGTTTTTAGAGCTCAGTTCTTTGTCAGAAAATGAAGGTTATAATGAATCAGTGCCAATGTTTCAAATAGGACTCTAGCAGTCCAACCGCAATGATAAATTGAGGTCAGAGCCTGTTTATATATAAAACTCCATACTCGGTACCCGACACATCATCATGAAGACAAGATCCAGATCAAGAATACGGGTTAAACTATTATTACATTACAGTCGCCTATGCCTCCTCCGGGTACATTAAAGACAATTAAAGTTCAACGATGATGGTGAATCAGTAAACGATGTCTAATTTCTTCCTGTAATAATATTATTATAATGAATTTTCCTCTTAGAAATTATGTCTAATATTTCTTTTTCTGTGAAGTTAACATACCCTCTTTGGGTCAAAAGAAAACTGAAAACATAATTGCATTACTTGAATCGAATCACCTTGTTTCTTCTCTGTCCAGTAATGTACAAATTTTGTTCCACCTGCATATGCCAGCCGGTTAGTCCTGCATATGCCAGCCGGCTATAATTCGGAGATTACCTTCGTTTTTGGTTTACTAATTAGAAGATTGGGTATCTAATTTCTTAGGATTTACAAAAAAAAATTAAAAATTCTCTGGAAATCATTTAGTTTGTTTCATGGATGATTGTTGGCAGTAGTTATGTACTTTAAAGTTACATTTATATGCATATGTAGAAAATGAAGTTCCACATCCCATTATACTGTGATCCTACTAGTGTGTCTCATAGGATTCTATCTCTGTTAATTATGTGCTGTTCTTTGGTGATATAAATGCTGGCTCAGTTAATGTAAGCTATCTTGGTCTTGTTGAGACACTTGAAACTGTGAAAAAGGTGTCATTCCCTGATCTAATATATGAGCACTTGTTTAATGAAATTCAAACGAATACTAGTATGTTGATCCAACTGGTGTGTCTGATAGGATTAGATCTCTGTTATGTGTTGTTGTTTGGTGATATAAAGTTTGGCTCAGTGAATGTATTCTATCTTGGTCTTGTTGAGACTCTTGAAACTGTGAAAAAGGTGTCATGCCCTGATTTAATATATGAGCACTTGTTTAATGAAATTCAAACGAATACTAATGTAGCCACGTACAGTAAAACTTCGATAAATTAGTAGTCTTGGAACTGCCAAATTCTATTAATTTAGCGAAGTATTAATTTATCGATAAATTAATAAGTTATTAATATATCGAAACACATCAATTTTAGGTTTCAAAAATAAGTTTGTATTACATTTTACCATAACAAGATTGAAAAATTAAGTGAGTAGAACAATTTTCCTACAATAACAACTGTTTAGAGATTTTATTTTCGAAACAAATTATTTTAAAAGTATATTATGACATAATATCAGATAATATATTGTATATTATGTGTGTAAATATATAAACTTGAATGTTAAAATTAAAACAATAAAAAAAACAATACAACTAAATCAGCGTGGAACTTTTCAACAAACTAAAAAAACTTAGATATGAGGTCATATTATGTAAATGTGAACAAGAAACTAACAACTTTGGATTTTATTTTAATAAAACACTATAATATAGTGCTACTAAACTGATTATTAATTTATATATTAGTTGGACCCTATTGTAAGATTAAATTTTTTATTATCTTATAAATTTATCGGGGTTATTAATTTAGCACACTGGCCCAACTCGGGACTGACTAAAAATATTATTTTAGCGAAGTTATTAATTTATCGCGGATTAATTTAACGAAGTTTTACTGTACTGTGAAAGGTTGTGTCCATATCTACTAGTAAGTATGATAGTTAGGTTTAGTGTTGTTCAAGTAGTTGTGTTTGTTTCAGTTGAGATATCACTTCCTAGAAAACTCAAACTTTGTTTACATTGTTTTTATCTAGCAATGCGTGTAATTATATAGCAATGCGTGTAAAAATCACAAGCTTTGTTTGAACTGCTTTCATCCATAGCCACTTCATTGGTTCAATGTCATTGATTAGGCTTCTGTTGTTGCTTTGTGAAAGCTTTGGAACTCATTTGTTAACTGGCCGGAGGAGGCAGGAGATGGTGCTGACCATGAACATCGATATTGAAGCCCAGAATCCATCTCTCATCAAATGTATTATGCATCTGATCGCAGAAGGTGTCAAATACAGGTTGCAAACAAGGTACTGATTAATGTCTATCCCGATTGAGAAGTTTCATAATAGTGATATTCTTAAAGTTTGTAATTGTAATGGTTGCTTAAATTTTAGGATTCCTAGAAATTTTCCCAATGAAATAACTACATTGCAGGCTCAGTTTTATGGGTATCTGAAATCAAGGAATACTTTTAGTCTTAGAGATACTTCTGTTCTAAATTTATGACTTGTTTGCAGGTGTCGATGGCAAGAGAAGTGGTACCAGATCGGAATTTCCAGGTTTTAAATTCCTGATAATTGAAGAAAGTTCCACAGTTATGATTTTTTAGCTAGTAAATACGTTAGTCAATGTATACTTTTCCTTTTATGTACTGAGCTAGGCTCTTTTATGCGGCTGGTTTGCCTTTGTGTTTAAGAAACCTTAAACTTGTGTAGGTGTGAATTCAGGATTTGAATCCTGTGTAATTTTGAGACTAATTGTCAGCTGAATTTGGGTATGAATTCTGTAATGAATAAATGAATGTTTAATGAAATTAATCTATTAATCCATAATTAACGTCTGAGTTAGTATAGAAGCTAATCCTTGAGTTGTTTACATTGTTTATATTGCTCGATTTTGTTCTTAGCTCGTAGCAAACCGATCCTAAACGCACAACTAGTACTAGCTTGTATTGGTAGAGATATAAGAAGAGCAACTAACGATCTTGCAGTAGCATTTATCATACCAGCATAGATATGGACATGACGGGTTTTGCAATTTCTGGGCTATGTGAGAAACTGTCCATACAGTTATCCACAGTACCAAACCTACTTTGTCCACCTTACCAACAGTCTAGATCTAATTGGAATCTAACGGCTTGAAACATTAGGGTTACGGTCCTATAAAAGGACCTCTAGTCCTTCAACACAAACAAAACTTCCGCAGTCGCTCTAGATTCAGATCTAAATCCAGCCCCCATAATTCTAGACTTCTTTCCCCCAAAATTCTGTTTAGAAATGATTTTATAAATCAGGGTTATGAATGAAATATTGGTTTTGTATGGAAAACCTCCTTGTGATTAGCATTATATGATATTTTATGATATTTCCTCCCAAAAGTAAGTCTAATTTTCCATTTTAATTTTAGGCGTTGAATCGATTCCTGTGAACTTTATGTTTATTAATGTCAGTTCTGTTTTCTTCAATAGGTGATTGACAAACGAGTAATTGGACCGGTTGAAAGCTGGACCAAAACTATTTGATTCAGTTGCTAAACGAGTAATATATCGAAAGTGTTGCATGTCCTATATTTCCAAGAGACTACAGTTAAGACAATTGATTTAAGCGCAGGAACTGTATGAGAAGCCAATATTGTCTAATTTCTCACTGGAATAACTACCATAATGAGTTTTACTCTCAAAAATTGTGTTTTTGGTAAAGCTTGTAACATACCCTCGTTGGGTTAGAAGCATTAAGTCGAATCACCTTTTGTTGTTTCTTTTTCTGTTGAATAATGTATACAAATTTTGATTCCACTTGGAAGCAATTGAATATCTGGATGGATAAGTTTCACTACACTAATTTTCATGTCCTTTGGATTTTCGAAAATTAATAGATGGAACTTAGAACTACATGATAATGGGATAATGGTTTGGATACTTACCTGGTTTGGACATCCTTCTTTAACCGGACAGTAATTTTGATGGATTTTTTTTTTTAAATTGAACAATTGCAATAATTTCATTGTGAATTCATAGAAAACATCAAGTTTTGAGCTCCCGGGGGCAATGGATATGCAATCACCTCCGGTCTTGATACGCCAATTCAGCACTTTTACATCAAACGAGCTCTGAATGTATAGCCCATCTGTGTTAATCTGGTGCACGGATGTTGTTATCCTCTTGTAATGATACATTTTTACACGATTGAATGATATGAACATCTTTGCGTTCATTAGACTTTACATCGTAGACTAGGATGTCATGAATTATGAATTAGGATGATATCGAGTAGAGTTTCTCCAATCCTTCAATTATCAACAGTAATACCCACTAAGCTCCCTCAAATTCCCAACAGGATCACTAATTCATAGTATAAAACTGCCAAACCATGGCCACTACGCAAAGAATTTTACATTCGCATCAGGAATTCCTTCACATAGTCTCACATTCATTTTTCACAGCTTCTGGTGTGAAAATGAAACCCTTTGTCGTTTGTTTATTAGGAATAATAATGAGCACTTAGATCAGCTGGGGATGACATGGACCTTCAACGATAAAGCCTTTTGCTGACAAACTTTAATCGGTGGGAATTATGGTTTTGATTCCAGATTATTATTGGTAAGTCAGTGTGTCTGAGTGTATTGGACTGTGCATAATTTCAACGCAAGATTAAGAATTTAGAAGGCAACGATGTTTACGGCGTGAATCCTATGTGGAAGGGGTTGATTTGTTTTGATAGTATGTCTCTAATCTAAAGTGTTTTTTTTATCGCATGAAAGATTTGGTATTCATTTTCTTGTCACAATTTTCAAAATAAACGCGTGACTTGCAGCACAGTAGGAACATTTGATTTGACACGGGCTGATACTGTGCTTGTAACCCGTGTCGGGCTGATGTTGTGCCTCGTCTCATGGGCCACTTAGTGTTCCAATATAAGAAGAGGCGTTAGGGTTTCAGTTCATGAAAAGACCACTTCAAAGTTCCAAATACTCGAACCAGTTACGGCGGTGCACAACTTGCGATTAACATCTTCTTCACCACCATCGCCATCACTGATATCTGCATCACCACCACTCGTTGAATGGATGGAATATGGGTATTGTGTCTCATAATCCATGGAAGGACGAGGAGATAAAAATGGTTGATTTGGATGCGATTCGGTATGGGCGGAATCGTAGTCAAGGATTTGGATACTTCAACGCTGCTTCTTCATGTCAAGGATCATGCCATCCACACCTACGGCGCCAAAGCATGTCAACCATGCTAGCCGCACCTCCGTGCCAATGGAAAATCATGCTAGCCACACCAACCGCGCCAAAGCATGACAACCATGCTAGCCACACCTCTGTGACAATGGCAAATCATGTCAGCCACACCAAACGCGCCAAAGCATGCAAACCATGCTAGCCGCACCTCAGTGCCAATAGAAAATCATGCCAGCCACACCAAACGTGCCAAAGCATGCCAACCATGCTAGCCGCACCTCTGTCCCAATGGCAAATCATGCCAGCCACACCAACCGCGCCAAAGCATGCCAACCATGCTAGTCGCACCTCTGTGCCAATGGAAAATCATGGCAGCCACACCTAGCCCAAGTTACCCGCGCCATGCCAAAAGCACTCTTCCTTGGCCCTAGCTAGGCTAGTCACAACACGCCAAGACAAACACCCTTACCTTGGCCCTAGCCGCGCCACCATACTGGCCTTCCCCTTGCGGTTACCAAAGCAAAGGCGTGCAATAATCAATGGTTTCCCTTCAATCCCAAGAGCAAATCCTGGATGTCTAAGGTCTCCTCATGGCCTTTGGCCCAAAACCCTAGCTTGGTCACGCACCTAGCCAAGCTAGCCGCGTCATGCCAAAAGCGCCCTCTTCCCAGCTTGACAAACCAAGGGACCGAGCCGCCACATGCCAAGGTAACACCCACTTCCAACTTGTCAAGCCATGCAACCCAGGTCTAATTGGCCACGCATGCCATTGGCACATGCCAACATGCTCGCTGATATCCTATGCTTGCAAACCGTGAAACCTAGGAAAAATTGGCCACACATGCCAACATGCTCGCTGGTAGCCTATGCTTGCAAACCGTGCAACCTAGGGAAAATCGCATGCCATTGGAACATTCCAACATGCTCGCTGGTAGCCTGTGCTTGCAAACCGTGAAACCTAGGGCAAATTGTCCACACATGCCAACATGCTCGTTGGTAGCCTATTCTTGAAAACCGTGCAACCTAGGGAAAATTGGCCACGCTTGCCATTAGCACATTCCAACATGCTCGCTGGTATCCTGTGCTTGCAAACCATGAAACCTATGGAAAATTGTCCACGCTTGCCATTGGCACATGCCAACATGCTCGCTAGTAGCCTATGCTTGCAAACCGTGCAACCTAGGGAAAATTGGCCACGCATGCCATTGGAACAAGCCAACATGCTCGCTGCTAGCCTATGCTTGCAAACCGTGCAACCTAGGGAAAATTGTCCACGCATGCCATTGGCACATGCCAACATGCTCGCTGGTAGCCTGTGCTTGCAAACCGTGAAACCTAGGGCAAATTGTCCACCCATGCTATTGGCACATGCCAACATGCTCGCTGGTAGCCTATGCTTGCAAACCGTGCAACCTAGGGAAAATTGGCCACTCATGCCATTGGCACATGCCAACATGCTCGCTGGTAGCCTATGCTTGCAAACCGTGCAACCTAGGTCCAATTATCCACGCATGCCAACATGCTCGCTGGTAGCCTATGCTTGCAAACCGTGCAACCTAGGGCCAACTTGGTCGTGCGTGCCATTGGCCCATGCCAACATGATCACTGGTAGCCTAGCTTGCAAACCTCGTAACTTAGGGTTAACTTGGCCATGCGTGCCATTGGCACATGCCAAAATGATCGCTGGTATCCTAGCTTGAAAACCTCGCAACCTAGGGCCAACTTGGCCGTGCGTTCCATTGGCAGATGCCAACATGATCGCTTGCATCCTAGCTTGCACTCAAGGTGCAACCTTCAACCAAGGCATTCCGCAAATGCCACACGCACCACTTGGAACCTTGCATTGCCACTTGCACTCAAGGTGCAACCTGCAACCATGGAATTTCGCACATGCCACACGCGCCACTTGAAGCCTGGCATTGCCACTTGCACTCAAGGTGCAACCTGCAACCAAGGAATTCCGCACATGCCACACGCGCCACTTGCGTCCTGGAATTTCCACTTGCACTCAAGGTGCAACCAACACTCGAGACATCAACACAAACTGGGGGATGCTTTCCAAGTTCTTGGTTTGGCGGTCACATCTTGAAGCGTACACTACGCTCGCATTAAGAAAGCGTGAATAGGAATAAAGCGGTAAAATAAATGAGGAAATAATGGTGAAAACGTTTTCACCCATAAACACCATGCTAGTTACCACCTCTTCCCATTATTTCACCCTTTACTCTATTCCTTAATGAGACCAGGGTACGTTTCCATCTCAACTTGTATAAATAGTTCTTACCTATTTCCACCACACAACAAGTCTCGGTCAGGAGAAAAACATAACACTCTCAGAAAAGCAAACTTTGCAAGCTCTCCAAAAAGCTTTCATCTCTTGCAATCTTCCGAAGCTTTCATTTTCTGATACAAGTCGATACACTACTCTTCCAGAATTATTCTTGTCTCAACAACTTTCTTCGCTTCCCTCCCCAAATCAACCCTTCTCCTCCACTTTGTCACCGAAGCAAGTCTGGAACGACCATTTCTTGGTTTAGGCCGGACTTGTACAGATTGATCTCTCGAATATAAAGTACTCCTTGCAGTACATTGTTTAGGGTTTAAATTGTTTCTCACTTTCACACCCGCAATTACCAAAACCGTCAGAAACCATTTTCACCCATAAACACTAGTTTACTAATACTAGTACTGTGTAATCTCTTTGATTATGAATTTATAATTGAATTGTGCGTGGGATATTTCTTAGTTTACCATCTCGACCGAGATTGACTACATTGGATATGAGCTATTTAAGTCTAGTTGAGGCGAGGATGTTCAGCATTTAGAAGGGTATTATTTCCGTGTCAATTAAGGGCTTACCACCTCATATACTTTTATTTTATTTTTTTATTTTATTTTTTTAGTAATATTAACTCGTACAACTTATGTCCAAAGAAATGAGATATTAACACTTTTATTCAAGGGAATATAAGTGTAAACATTTTGATGACAGGTTCTTCTTATAAGTTTCTACACTTCCACAAAAAAATGAAAACATTCCGAGATGTATAAAACCATCATCTACTATTTTGAATATCAACCGTTAAAGATTAACGGTTGAAACTAAAATTTGTGGATGGTAAAGTTTCGTATTTCGAAATACTTTCATTTTTTTGTAGGAACATAGAGATTTATAAGAGGAACATGTCACCAATATCGTAGCTTCAAATTCATTGTCGGCTATATTTGGTAGAAAAATGGCAGGAAAATGTCAAAATTTTGTTATTATAACCATGTCATTGGATCCTTCTCCATTTTTCTTTTTGATCTATGGTTATATGTAATTATACTCAATATTAACGACACTCAAAGTCACAATCTGATTGAGTTTTTTCCTTTTTATTTTTAATGGAATGGACTATATTAATTGTATTTTAGGATTTTTTTTGTTAATCAGTGGTGGTACATTTAGTTGTACACGTCCAAAGATAAGCCCCGATGGCCGATGCCACACACAACCACAAAACGACCCATATACAACTAAATGTGTGTAAGGGTAGATTCGGTAATTTTCATCTCCAACTTATTTGAAAACCTAAAAATACACCGATTCAAACAGTTACTCTGTCACTCACTCTTGGATCATGCTTAACTGTTCTAACAGCACCACTCTAACAGCACCACCACCGCCGCCGTTAGAGGTGTAAATTGGGCTGTGCCAGCACGAGCACAGCCCAGCACAGCACGCTAAAATTTGAGCACAGCCCAGCACAGCACGTTAGTTAAATGGGACGTGCTGGGTTTGACTAATTGGCACTAGTAGAATATGGGGTTATGGTCACGGTTGTCTTTGTCACGGTTTAGTCTATAAACGTGACTAAATGTCTGTTTGACACGGTGTTTTGAAATCCCGTGACCATTCAGCATATCTTTGGTCCCGGGTTCTGTGCTATCCGTGACTCTAAATTCGTAGGCATTTAATAGTCTCGGAATATTATATGACGCGTGTCTAAATCATCAATGTATAAAAATTATTAATTCTGCATGAAATACACGTCACTCATGTACGAGAGAAAATTGGGGTGAATCTGGTGGTCGTGGTTGATTAATATCAATCCCCATATCCCCAACTGCTGCACACTGTAATGGTTGGAATGAAGATTCGAGAAGGCACACCCCAGTTTCCCCACTAATTCTGTTTCTTTTTTTCGTTTTTCCAAATCCGCATTTTCTATTTTCTCTTCCCCCAAATTTTCTTAGATCCAGAGAAATCAGTTCCCTCTACAGTCGGAAGACTCGGAATACAAAAAGATTCATGGTGGTAAGTTCGATTTTTATCCTAGATGTATGAATATGGCGAACCCATATTGTTTGTTTTTTCAGGGTTTAATTACCTGCTGCAAATCATGACTTCGGAGTTTTTGTTGTATAGGGTGGAAGGGGAAGATTGGATCCTCCTTGCAACGCAGTGTTATTTGTTGATAGAGAATTATTGGGAATCAATCATGTTTATAAAGGCCGAAAATTTGTTGATAGAGAATGATTGGGAGTAATATATGTTTATCGACGATGAAGGTATGTCAAGTGGGTATTTCGTTCTCCTATTTCCGTTGTGATGGTATATAGTCCTGCAGTTTACTGTATTTTGGGTTGTTAATGTAGATTTTGCAAGTTTCATTTTATGTGAATTTCGGATTGTTACTTTTTCCAAGTAATTTATCTTATTCAGAAACTCTAGAACTTTTTGGGTTCGCTCAATTACTATTAACGGCTGAAATTTAGGATTCGAAGACTTGGGTTTCAATCATTTTTATTTATTTTGTTCAAAGCAGATCGTTCGATTTCTCAGTGGAGTTTTCTTGATAGTAACACGGTAAGTTCTGAATCTTTAAACTAAATCATCTTTTTCTTCTAGGTCTGACTTATGTCTAACCTTTTAAGCTTTATTTTACTTAATTTTGATATTCTGTGTTTCTGTATATCTAACTTTGTGTATTTTGATTTGCAATGGGTCCACTTGATGTGCTTGAGAAGAAGAGTCAGAAGCACTGAATACTTGGGATGAGCTATTCTTTTGTTGTCAGTACTCGATATGGATCATGGACCTTCTTTATGATATAGTATCAGAACTAGCACTCTTCAGTTGTTATTATATTTTTCTAAGGCAATGGGTGGTTGACACTTCTTTATTTATTGGTTCTACTCTTAGTGCTTCGGGGAATAGCCTATAAATTAGCATGTCCTTTGCAGAGGTGAATACTGTTCTCCCAGTTTTATTAAAACGTTTCGGCTATTTGAACATTTTTTACGTGTTAACTTACCCTTTCCTTTTCCATCATTCTGATACAGTTGAAGAATAAGCATATGAAGCTCACTGGGCACATTTTTGCTTATAAATTTTAGAAAAATAATTGGTCGATCACTCGTTCTATACTATAATTTCTTAACCAGAAAAAATTCCTTCAATTTTGATATGACATATTGAACATCATTTCTCAGAAAATGTTACTAAAGGTAACGCATCTCTGCGTAATCTTTTTTGAAGTCTTGTCAATTTCCATGTACTTATTATTACCATTCTATGTACTTATTACGGATATTATGTAGTCTTATTAATCTTGTAATTGTAATTACCAGGACTTGAAGCATGGTGTTCTAGTAAAACTGAAGAAGATGAAGATAACTAGCCCAGCTTGGCAGTGAAACCAGTGTCTACAAGATGCTTGTGAAGTACCTAGTAGAAGTGCGACAGGCTCAAAGGTATATCCTTATTAATTGTTTGCTCATTTCATTTGCAAATCAAGTTCGGTGTTCATTATAAAATTTTTGGATCACTCTTAATCATCATTACCCACTGATTTTTTCAATATTGCATCTGGTACTTTTAGCAATAAACTTAGTACATTTTTCACATTGCAATATGAAGAAAATATCCTCGGGAATATTAGTCAGTTTGTGAAATTGCATTACCAATTGATCCATTTCTAATGATAGGACATATATCCCTCAATGACACTACGTGGTAAGTAGGTCATTCATCCAATTACCTTTTAGTTTCCTTAATGATACTGTTATAATTTTGAATTGAGCAGGCGAAAGAACAAAGTTTTTGTTTTCAAAAAGGCAGGGCATATTTATAATTTATACATACATGATGTATTCATTTGACAATCAATTTTTAGAACTTCTTGTTTTTACCTAAGTTGGTTCTTTGTGGATGCCACGAATGGTAGTTCTCTGCTAATGAAGTTATGTTTGCCTTATCGATCATGTTACTTCATCTTTAATTGGGAGTTCTCGTTGTTTTTTTCTAGCTTGATAGCATACACATGTAAATTTCAGGTAGCAGACGTAAAGAGTTTACATCTTTTGATGTCTTCCAATATCCATGCATTAGAAACAAGACAGTACAACAAACTTGAATTCAAAAGTTTATGACGACAAACGGGATTTTCTGGATATCTTATCATTCCAAGTACTTTCAGCATATAGAGATATCTTCATCCTTTTTTTTGTCCAAGTTAATAGTGTTGTACGTATTTAATTATTTATGGAATATTCAGGAACTAACAGCTCCTAAATTGCACCCAAAATCTATGTACTCTGTGATTTGAGATGGGAAACTTTCACATTGTGGATGTATTGGTGTATTGCACCCAAAATCTATGTTCTATTTATTGTTAGCTACTGCTTTATCTATTTTTGTTTTTTAATGAATATCAAATGGTTGACGAACATGCAAACTTGTCATAGGGTACGGTGTAAAACGAGACCAGTGAGAAAATTTGGACACAGTGAGAGGTGTATTCCGTGACCAATAATCAAATTTGGACACGGTGTGAGATATATTCCGTGACCAATGAACAAACTTGGACACGGTTTTCATATAAAACTCGTGACTAACGAAATTTTGGTCACGGTGAATTAACGAGACTATATAAACATACTTTTGGCCTCGCAGGCTTTGGTCACGGTTTTCCAAAAATGAAATATCGTGACCATAAACCTTTGGTCACGGTAATATACCGTGGCTAAATGGACTTTTTCTACTAGTGTGGCAGAGTAGCCCAAAGACAAAGACGTTAAAGACGGATTAGCACGCGGGTACAAAGACAAGACGCAAGACGTTAAGAAAGCACGCTATAATATGTATAAAATGCTACAAACCATAGCACAATACATCATATTTTGTGTCTATTTCACAAAAAAACTCTTATTCTATCCAACTATTGACATTTTACTACCGTTATGCTGACTTATTTTCATAATAACACATATAATACCTAAATATTTGAAAAACGTTTATATTGGAAAATATAAAATAAATGTGCCTGGCACAGCACAGCATGGCACATCACGTTTATTTTCCTGGCACAGCCCAGCACAACACGCCTTCTAACACGGAACAACATGGCACGTCATAATCTCTGGCACAGCACAGCACGGCACATAACACGCTAACCACTTGATTTCGTGGGCTGTGCTGGGCTGGGCCGGCACGTTTTACACCTCTAGCCGCCGCTATTATCTTTAGTACCACCGCCATCGCCACTTAGTGAATATGTGTTTTGTGTCTCATATGCTCTGGAGAGAGTGGGAGGGAGGGAAAATGGCTAGATTTGCGTATTAATCAGTATGAGCGGAATCAGAGAGGGGATTTTCATAAAGATGGCTGAATCTGCTATTTTGTGGGAGCATCAGCTTTATCTTAGGTGGTTGTTCTTTATCTTTTTGTGAGGGAAGCTAACAGGAGAGAATAGCAAATTGAAACCCAGAATTAGGTAAAAGAAGTACATCTCACCTTTGATTTCATTTTTGGGCCGACCGACCGGAGGGCCCGTTGGGAGGGAGACCCTTTTATTGCCACTTTTTTGTCAAATGAAGAGTAACGAAAATTTCCAATTTCTTAAAAAGATTGGAATTCCGCGTCTTTTTTTTTTTGGTTACTTGACGAATTTGTCCCTTCTCCTCTTTCCAGAACGCATCTCTTTCTTTTCTCCACTTCAGTTTCGTTATCGTCACGGATATCTCCTCCACCACCACCAGCGCCAGACCAAAACCGTTACCATCGCCGCCTCTAACACCATCACCTCCATCCACACCACCACTAGCGACACTCACCCAATTTTTCTCTCACACCAAAAACGGGCCTCCATTAACTACCACACCAACAGCAACGCCGTCACTACTATAAAAAACACCGCCACTACCAACCGATACAATCACCAACTTCAGTAGCAACACCACTTTTGCCACCACTGTAAACATCACCAGCAGTACAACCAAATTAACAGTTCCTTAATTTATAAACCCCCCCCGCCTCTTCCTTACAATTTCTTAATTGATTCAGTCACCGCCGACACCGTCTACCATCACCGCCAGCAACACTAATCACTAATTCATATCGCAAAATTTTCCAATTTCGATTTCCAACACCCTCCACCATCGCCATCAACCAATTTCCAAATTCACCAATTCCAAATTTCAATTCATACTCACTACCACCGCCACCATCTCCTTCCGTTTTTTATACACGAGAAATTCAATCCACATAATGCTTCATACACGAACACTTCAATTCATATAGCAATTCCGATTTTTGAGATATAAATACAAATTTAATTTAATTGGATAATCCAATTCAATTGTATACAAACATTACCTACTAATTGAAATAAACACTTCTAACTCCAATCGAGTAGATTGCATAAGCGACGGCACGAGGCTTCTCTGTGGTGGTGGACCGGTGGTGGATGTAACATGGGTCGTGTAATATTTGTGTCAAACAAAAATTGCAAAGAACATATAGTTGATCGAGTTACAGAGTGGGGGAGATGAAGTTAATGGTGTGGAATGGAGATCTTCTTTCTTGAATGTGCGGCAGCAAATGTGAGTGAGAGAAAAAGCGAACATGTGGCTAGGTTTTCATTTACTACTTTCAAAATGACAAACCTAACCTTTGATTATCACCTGCCACGTGTCCCAGACTCCTAGACGAAGACACATGTCTCTGACGAAACTAAGTTGGCTCTTCAGTTTGACTACATAGTTTAACCCTTCCCGTGACTGCTGCCTTGCACATCCCATATGCACGTGCGTGCGCACCAAACGTACAAAGAGTCGAGCTTAGTATTCGTTTCATGTGCGTAATTTCTTTCATGTGGGGACTCCGGTCGTGGTGTCCAGTAAGCCTTCACTAAAGCATCTTTTGGCTGAAAATAACGATTTTTTTTTATAGTATATCATTAGGATTATCATGCATTTGTAATTAGTTTGGCTACAAATGATAAGATTACCGTTATGTAATCGACAGTGTTTCGTTTTCTTTTCACCGTGGAAGCGGTGTTCTAGTATTATACTGATTTCTTCAATACATTTTCTGATCTCCAGTGTTATAAGATTGAAAATGTTCTATGTATATGAAATTATTTACACCAATTAATTATAGTCAGCTGAATGATTTTCTCTTTCTGATTCATGGGGTTTGATCTGATTTTTATTTAAGTTTGTATAGCTCTAGATTCAGATTCATCTTACTACATTGTTTCTGAAACAAGTAAAGATTTCATCTTTTTTGTGTTTTTGTTAACATTCATCCTAAGTAAATTTTTTTTTTATTTTCTGTAAATTGAAAATGAAATCTGTAGATCCAATGGGTTCTTTAGTGGTCAAATCTTTGTTGTAATCATGTTAAATTCAAAAATTAAAATTCAAGAAAATTGGTAATTTCAATAAGTATAGTATGTTGTTTGTTAATTAAAACATGTCTGATTTTTTTCAGGAGTCTTTGGAGTTAGTATTTGATTTTAATCGGATTTTGATTTTACTCAGCTTGTTAATTGGATTTTGATTTCGTCTGATTCTTAATGTATATGCAGAATAATCAAAAGATTGGAACAGATAATCTTTCAATGGACATTCTTTCCTTAATTACAGCCCCACACTATGATCTTCGTTACCCATTACCGAGTTCAATTTTGTGCACACTCCTTTAAAGAGTGTGCACGTAACAAAGCCATCTTATTGGTTGCCCTAAACAGATAATAAATTATTATTTTGAATATAACTTTAAGTTTAGTATGGTTATCTATCTAATAAATTATTATTTTTTAATATAACTTTAATCTTAGTATGGTAAGAAGGATAAATCATATCTTCCCGTTACCTAAAATAGAGCGTAATTATATGTTTCGTTTAGGAAAAAAACTTGATGAATAACTGATCATCATGCTAGATTATGAAGATACATACTATATTAGTTACCCAACGACCAGCAACAAAAATTAGTATATCATGAATTAAAAGACAAAATTTTATGATTAAGCTTTTATTGAATGAAAACGATTAATTTCTTTATCATAAAAATGAGATGTGAAGAGTGATTAAGAATGCACAATCACCGAAAATAAGGATCAATGAAAAACTGACGCGGTTTACGATCAAATAAGAAAAATGCTTTGGTCAACCAATTAAAGAAACGTTTCAGTTTATGTATTAAATATTGAAGAACTGCGGGAGGATCAAAGATTATTAGGTTTTCTTTAGTGATGAATTAGGCGAAAAACCAATTCATATTCATTGGTGATGACTACAAAAATCAAAATCTAGAAAAGTGATGAATCTGATGATGACCAAAAAAAAAAGATCTCGAGGGGGAAAATGGAAATCTAGATATTTAAGGTAATAAATTGATATTATTTATCCTCATTTCCTTTCTCTAGATTAAAATTGAATTAAAACAAAAATATTTTCTTTTTCTTAGAGTATCTAAACGGTGTTATGAAAGCAACCAATAAGATGGTTTTGTTACGTGCACACTCTTTAAAGGAGTGTGCACAAAATTGGAATCCCCATTACCACTTAATGATTGGGGGCTATGAATGGAATCTGTGTTTCGGGTTTTTTGATTTGGTTATAACTTATAATTGGTATGAGCCGATTTGGAAATGCTGTTTTCATGAAGGTATACTCTTGCTCGTGTCTGTAAATGCAACCATTCAAAGAAATACTAAAATTAGTATCAAATTTAATTTTGTGCGACTAATTTTAATTTTAATTCATTCATGTGTCTCTCTTAATGCAGAGACACTGTCGGCGGAGAGCTAATGGTACCATGAGCAACCATGACCTTTAACCCGGACATATTACCTGATACTCATTGAATGATCCAATGCCTTATAATTAAGAAGATAGAAAAGGTTCCGCAATCTTCCATGGAGGAAATGAAGACAAACTGAAACCTAAAGCAGCCAGCATTAGGTTTAAAGGTAAAACCTTACCTCCTTGATTTTGTTCTTCTTTTCATTTTCTGATCTTTAGAAGATAGAAAAGGTTATGTTATTTTAGAAATCTCGAAAATCATCATTCTTCATTTCAGGGGACTTCACATCTTATTCACATATCTCTCAATGGAAACACCCTCATTCAAATCAGCCACAAACTAACTAACCTTAACAGTTAAGAGTTTTGTTTTTTCATGTGATGTGGGATACTGATGGTTGTGTATGTATGCATATTATGTGCAGATTTATATGGTTTTCAGGAGCAGAAAGTTTGTATAGATATCACCATAGACAGTTTAGCACACAGCCTTTGTCATTATAACTCCTTACATTTCAACTATAGAGAAAATTTTGGATGATCATGCTGCAAGCTTCCAAGATTCTCAAGAAAGTCCATTCGCGAAGAGCGAAGGTTCATTTAAGGATGTTATCCGGGGTATGAAGTCATTGAATTAGTTTCTTACAATGAAACTTCGATTTGTGGGAGCTAATTAATAAAATCAGACTATTGGCAATTATTTCTGATATTTTTGTTTATGAATTTTAGTTACCTTTTCATGCAGTTACAGAAGGAAATATATTCGTGCAGTAGATTTTATGCTAAATTGTAGAGTTTTTCTTAATAGGCCCATGTGGCGAAGTGTGGGAACACTGGGGAGATGAACAATTTCGTTGGAGGTTTCAAATGGGAACATTCGGGGGAGAGTGCTCCATAATATATGTTGGGATTATGAGTTTTGGTCAATGTTAACTAATATATGTCACTCATGCAGACTTGGAGTACTCGGAGGATTGTCCAACATTTATAAGTAGATTTTTTTTTTCATTTTTATAACTTTATAAAGCGGAAAATGGGTTATTTGTCCAAATATTTTTAAAACACGGTTCAAATGGACGAGTAAAAATATTGGTGAAATGGACAAAAAAAAAACCTGGCGAATTTAGGGGCCATGAAAAAGGATTTAGGGGCCAGACTAAAAGACAAAAAAGGTCCCCCGATCGTAAAGAAGGGTCATCCCTTAACCGATTAAGCCGTATTGGCGAAACTACCCTTACACATTCGGAAGCTAAGGGCCAAAATTATCTTCCGAATGTAGTGGTTCAGGAGCATATTGCTGCCATTGTCCGGGGGGGTTCGAGCTCGTTACGATTTTTTTGATCTTCAAAACCTATTTTTTTTTGTTCTAATCAGTCCACTTCTGGCAGAGTAAACGAATTTTCGAGCACGTTCAAAACATCATCGTTTCTTAAGAACATCATCCATAATCGGTAGATAAAGTAGATAGTTTTCTACCGATTATGTTTCTGCTAGTGTAAATCCAAGAACATCTTCCATAATCGGTAGATAATATAGATTTTTATCTACCGATTATGGTAGTACCAATGTTCGAAAATTTTAGGATTATGAAATATCGTCCGATTATTGCATGTTCAAAACCAGAAAAATCTTCATTTTTCCCAAATTCTAATTTTGGGGCCATCTTATATTCAGAGGTTTATCCAAATGACTTATCCTCCGAATATGACAGGTTCAAAACCAACCACGACATGGCTCTAGGCGGTTCCAAGGGTCATTGTAGAGGGTTAGCCAACACACATTCAGAGGTATAGGTTTATGAAATATCGTTTGATTATTGCACGTTCAAAACGAGAAAAATCTTTATTTTTCCCAAATTCGGATTTTTGGGACAGCGTATATTCGGAGGTTTATGCAAATGACTTATCCTCCGAATATGACAGGTTCAAAACCAACCACGCCATGGCTCTAGGCGGTTCCAAGGGTCATTGTAGAGGGTTAACCAACATATATTCGGAGGTGTAGGTTTATGAAATATCTTCCGATTATTGCATGTTGAAAACGAGAAAAATCTTCATTTTTCCCAAATTCGGATTTTTGGGCCATCTTATATTCGGAGGTTTATGCAAGTGACATATCCTCCGAATATGACAGGCTCAAAACCAACCACGCCATGGCTCTAGGCGGTTCCAAGGGCCATTGTAGAAGGTTATCCAACACATATTCGGAAGTAAAAGCTTTTACTTATCTTCCGAATGTAACAATTACAAAATCTCCAAAGATTAGTGTTTTTCGAAATTCATAATTTTGGGCCAATCGGAAGATAAGTAAAACCTCTTACTCCCGAATGTAAAGTGGCCCAAAATTCTGATTTTCGAAAAAACTCATAATTTGTATTTTTTTGAATTTTTACATTCGGAAGATAAGTTAAGGATATAACCTCCGAATGTAAAGTGGAAAAAAACTCCAAACCATATGCACTGACCACCATGGAACCATCATCGAGCCTTGGCACGTCGAGGATTGAACCACTACATTCGGTAGATAATTTTGGCCCTTAACTTCCGAATGTATAAGGGTAATTTCGCCAATACGGCTTAATCGGTTAAGGGATGACCCCTTTTTACGTTTGGGGTGACCTTTTTGTATTTTAGTGTTGGCCCCTAAATCCGTTTGGTTGGCCCCTAAATTCTCCAGGAAAAAAAATAGCAAGGATGAAACTGGATTCATCCTGGCTTAAACTTAAAAAATAGCAAAGATGAAACTGGATGCATCCTGTGTAAATTAAAAATAAGAAAAAGTATTTAAAAATGGGCAAGATGAAACTGGTTACATCCTGACTATTTTTACATTTTTGTCCATTTAAACATTATCAAAATCTAACTGTCCTTTTCACCCAGAAAATTTTAATTTTGATCTTTTTAACCAATTTTGTGTTTATAAAGTCTTTTAGCGAAACTCTGATTGCTTCGGTTAATTGCTCGATTTTATGTTCTTAGCCCGTAAACCATTGCAAGCATTTATCTGTAACATAAGAGAGATGAACATTACGGGTTTTATAATTCCAACTAGGCCATGTGAGAAATTGTCCACAGAACACCAAACCTGCTTTAATCCTACTGCCTTGAATGCACTACTATACATGTAGCCCTACATCTAACGGATTGAAACATTAGGGTTAGGGTCCTTGAATGTACGATAAAAATTTGCAATTTCCGTAAACAGCTGGGTGGGAAAACTGGACCAGGAGTGTATTATGTCGCCAAAAACAATGTGGAGGCAACAGTTATTACCTTTTACCAACCGGGTTATATACTTGGCTGATCCCGCGTCGTGCCTCGTCTCATGGTCCGTTTAGTGTTCCTATATATAAGGCGCAGCTGTCTTAAGGTTTAGTTGTTCGTTTCAATCATACATATAGAAACCACACCAGCTACGGCGGCGCCGATTCCCAGACTTCCTCCTTTATTATCACCGTCACCACCACCACCAATCAATGAATAATGGGTTATGAATGGAATATGGGTTTTGTGTCTCATAAACCATGGAAGGAGGAAGAGAAAATGGTTGATTTGGAAAATCGGTATGAGTGGAATTCGGAAATTGGGATTTCATAAGGAGAATATAGCATCGGATAACACCAGCTGGCCGATGATCTTCAACATCTGAATAGTAAGTATGGAAAGAAGTAGTGAAATCAGTTTCGAATTTAATTTTTAATTCATTCCAACTATCGGCACAGTTACCGAATTAATAATAATCTTGAAAAAGCTAGGATTTCCGAGGAGTAATGGGTCAGATAAATCATTTTTTAATTCTGATTTCATCTTTTTGTTAACATTTCAAAATGACAGTTAATGTGAAAGAATTGTGTTTTCTGTAAATTGAAAATTGACATTTGTAGATCCAATTTGAGGTTCTTTAGTAGTTAAATTTTTGTTGTCATAATGTTAATCCAAAAATTTAAAGTTTTAGCGATTTGTAGTTGAAATCCTGGGCTAGTATACATGAAAGCTTGATAACTAAAGAACCCCAATTATTTTTTTAAGCCACTCTCTAATTCCTAATTTGTTTCACTGTTCTTAGGAATATCAGCATTAGCATTGAAGGGAATAATGTTGAGAAAGAGAGTTTTTTTTTGAGTGATTACTAGTTAGCTGAATGATTTTTTTATTAACAATGATTATCCAATTTTTATGTAAGCTTATATAACTCTAGATTCAGATTCTTATTGCTTCATTGTTTCGCAAAATGAAGTTTTCAAGTTTCAACTTCTTTTGTTTTTGTTAACATTTTTGAGGAGTGTTAGTAAAGATTTTTTCTTTCTTACTGTAAAGTGAAAATGGATCCAATGGGTAGTAACCATTATCTAACTCAAATTCATCTCTGACTACATTATCTATTTTATAACAGCTCCAAGGAGGACGTACTGAAGGGGAAACATCCGCAAGAATTCCATATGCTGTTCTGTGCACAACCTTCACCTGTAGGTTGGGATGATGCTTCTGTTGGAACATGTAATTTGTAATGGGAAAATTAAGAAAAGAATTCTCTAGATAAAGCTAGAGAATAAACAAATAATCTGGAGTGTCAAATATAATGTAAAACATGTGAAAAAATGTTAGTAGCTAGAGTCCTCTAGAAGCTAAAAATGTTAGTGGCTAGAGTCTTCTAGAGAGAAGAAAAAAGTTTAGTGGCTAGAGTCTTCTAGAAAGCAGAAAGTTTAGTGGCTAGAAAAAGAGTCAGTCAGTCAAAGTTAGTGGCTAATGCCTAGAGTATTCTAGAGAAAGAGTTAGTAAAAAAGATAAGATTAGAAAACTCTAGAGAAAACTAGAGTGGTTGTGGACAGTTTATGTAAGCCTATAAATAGGCAAGTCATGTGTCATTTGTAAGCAAGCAAGGACAAAAGCAAGTAAGCAAAGATCAATTCAATAGAAGAGAAAAAATTATATAAGTTACCAAGTCTTGCTTCCACCTTCACTACTAGAGTCCTAGGAGCTCTGTACGAGCAACATAACCATGCTCGTATACCTCCGCAAATATTACTCAAGTGTCCCAAATTCTTCATAAAAACATAAATTTTCAACATGGTATCAGAGCTCCAAAACATCTCAAATTTTTCAACATGGTATCAGAGCTTCAAAATATTAAATTTTTAACATGGTATCAGAGCGGGTTCGATCCAAATGGGCGTTAAAGTTTCCGCTACAAGTTGAAGGTGATAATTCCGCACAAATGAAGTTTAAAGAAGATGAGAAGACGCAAGGTACGTCTCAACTATCCAAGTTCCCAACTTGTTTTACAACCCCCAATAGAAACTAGTTATCACCCAAATTCTAAGTTTTGAAAAATATATAAAAAAAAAAAAAAAAAAAAAAAAAAAAAAAAAAAAGTAGCAGCTCGTGAAGTTAAGTTCTGAGGAAAGTTCCCTGGAAATGATATGTCTCCAAACAAACAAATGAGTGAGTACAAGTTTCACCTCCTTCCGTTTAAAAAAAAAAAAAAAAAAAAAAAGGTTTCCATCCTCGCAGAGATGCACAAAAGAGTGCATTTCTAAAGAAAAATTTGAGGGAAGAGAGCATCAAAGAAATGCCTCTCAAATACGAGATGGTAAAAACGGAGCCATCCCGTAAAAATATTCTACTCACAAAGTTGAGTGGGCGGAACCTCCGAACCTATAATGGTTAAGTTTCGTGAAAGGCGAGGAATATCAACGAAGGCAAAGCCTCTCGATTGAAGATAGCCAAGTTCGGTCTAAACCAAAGGAGAAGGAGAGAACCAAAGACAAGACTAAGGTCGCGAAAATTCCAGTGTCACCAAAGAAGATCTAAAACAAGAGACATGGAGACACTGTTAGAAAAAGAGAGTGACAGAACAAAAGGATTCGCCAACACGAGCACAAGAAGCTAAAGGAAAATGAAGATTGGGTGAAGATCACAATCAAAGACCATTACAAATTAAGAGGGGGTGTTGGAACATGTAATTTGTAATGGGAAAATTAAGAAAAGAATTCTCTAGATAAAGCTAGAGAATAAACAAATAATCTGGAGTGTCAAATATAATGTAAAACATGTGAAAAAATGTTAGTAGCTAGAGTCCTCTAGAAGCTAAAAATGTTAGTGGCTAGAGTCTTCTAGAGAGAAGAAAAAAAGTTTAGTGGCTAGAGTCTTCTAGAAAGCAGAAAGTTTAGTGGCTAGAAAAAAGAGTCAGTCAGTCAAAGTTAGTGGCTAATGCCTAGAGTATTCTAGAGAAAGAGTTAGTAAAAAAGATAAGATTAGAAAACTCTAGAGAAAACTAGAGTGGTTGTGGACAGTTTATGTAAGCCTATAAATAGGCAAGTCATGTGTCATTTGTAAGCAAGCAAGGACAAAAGCAAGTAAGCAAAGATCAATTCAATAGAAGAGAAAAAAATTATATAAGTTACCAAGTCTTGCTTCCACCTTCACTACTAGAGTCCTAGGAGCTCTGTACGAGCAACATAACCATGCTCGTATACCTCCGCAAATATTACTCAAGTGTCCCAAATTCTTCATAAAAACATAAATTTTCAACATGGTATCAGAGCTCCAAAACATCTCAAATTTTTCAACATGGTATCAGAGCTTCAAAATATTAAATTTTTAACAGCTTCTGCCTTGGGAGACAAAGCCAAAGAGTCACACAAGGTCCACGATGTAAACTGCGATGCTCCGGAACCGACCACCTCTCCTGATTCACAGGCTATTGTGTGTTACCGCATGCCCACTTGTGAGGCAAGTTCTTTACTTCAAGGTAATACTCAGTCCTCTAGTTCTCCCAAAAAGCAGAAGAAACAAACCAACAAACAAAAAAACAAACAAGAAACGATTCCAAATTCAGGTATACTCTGTGCTCCATCGTAAAGTTGTTTAATGAGTTGAAGTTAGGTGATCTAATAAAGAATAATGCTGTGCCCAAAGCAAAATTGATGGAATCTCCATTTTGGACTTTTATAAACTGTGTATTAGAAAATCACTGGCTCTCTAAGCATCCTTCAGAAACCAAGTTTGTGAAGGATATACTGCGGATCATCAAGAGTTATCAAGGGGAGAACACATTTCTTATCAATGGGGTACGGCTTAAGTTCAACCCTGAAGATGTTGCTGTGATTTGTGGAATCCCGATGTCTCACGATGGTTTTTGTCCTCAGCAGCTAAAGAGACTCATGGGGACAAATCACCCTTTGTACCAACAGTATTTTACGGATCGAGTAGTGACTCCTGCAAACTTGAAGAGGGCTTTAGAAGGATTACTGTCCAATTTGTCTAACAATGAAGTTGACTTCATAAAGCTTCTTTTTCTCTCCATGGGACTCCGTTTCTTTTTACAGACCCTAACGGTTCATACCTTGCATCCAAATATGTTGATTATGTCAGTAGTGCCAAGGCTATATCGTGGCCACATTTGGTGCATAGCTTCTTAATGAGAAGTATAGAAGCTCATTAAAAGGATACGCCAGACAAACTTTAATTGTCATTGATTAAAGTTTTTCTGTCACTAGATATTTGTTGTCCGAAGCTGGAAAATGCCATGACGGAAAATTACAAGTCAAGTTACCCAAGAATTGCCAAGGGGGATCTCCAAAAGGTTTCGGAAGTTGTTCCAACACCAGAAGTAAGATTCAGTTCTCATTTGCTTAGTTTGTGAAATTTTATAGGTTTTTTTCCACTTTACGAATGACAATTGTTGTTATCGGATTTTACAGGTGATGAAGGAACTGACTGTGTGGTATACCGAAGCAGAAAAGAAGCTCATAAATTATGCATCTGAACGCTAATTAGTCAAGCATTGGTTATGTGGAGGTTTCTCATTAATGAGCAAATAGATGTCGGAGTTTCCCATCCAGTTTCACCATGTTGTATACAAAACATGTCTTTTAAAATTTGGGACCCACAAACTCATTACCTGTTGCGTTGAAGACAACCAGCCAAAGTTGTTTTAAGTTGAATCTTCAGTACAACTGCAGTCCAACTATTAAGAGTGTTAAGGAGGTCTCGGAAGTCCAACAAACCCAGCCAACGAGTACATGTTGTATGGAGAACACACTGTTTGATTCCACTTCTTCAAGTCCTGAATATGCTAGATCTTGATCAAATAATGGAGATCCTTGCTTAAGTTTACAAATACCTTCAATCCCCATCTGTTGAGTACTGCGTTCCCTTGGACCTTCTAACCACCCAACCACAAATGCAAAAGAACAACTCTGTTCTCCTCCTTTACGTCTGTGAAATTTGCGGCTTATCTGTCCCATAATGGGAGTCAATCTTCGGGTACAAACTCTTTGAGATTTCAGCGCTGATTTCGACGGAAGTCGCTCCGGGAGCTCAAGAAGTGTTCGAAGCACTTGAGATTTCTTACTCTTCACAAAAATAATGCCTTGAGACTTTTTCTCCCCCACAAGTAAATTTCTCTACATGAGTGATGAAGTCTCTTATATATGCCACCTTTTGCTCTGCATCAGTAGAGATGAATTGTGTCATTTCGCCTTATCTTCCAAGCTGGCTAAAAGTCTGAGTGTGTACAATGGGAATTTCTTGATAATCTGGACCACATAGGAATTTTTAGTTTTGATGTTATAAGAGGATTTGAGAATTGGCTTGTTATTGATATTAATTACTTACCTGGATTTGAGAATTGGCAAAGATGTTGTGTTCTGAACCTGTGTTGACGGATTTCTTTTGGGATATCATTTAAGGGAGGAAGAATTTGGGTAATGAGGGTGTGCATAGTAAGAACAGGGTTGTTCTGTGACGGGTTCTGTTAAGGAAGAAAGGACGCTTGTGAGCAATGCTGGAGAGCAGAGCTGATGAATTATGGATAACAGGAACCAATCTATGATGGAAGATAATTGGTGGTTAAAATTAATGGATGCTGCTGCAACGACTCGGAGGTAAACTTCTTCTTGTTCTTTTGGAAATTTCAGATGTTGTGTTGGGGTTAATTGGTAGGCGTTGCTGAATAAGTAGATTCTTACATTTTGTTCTTATGTCTCTCAAGTGGCTTTGTTCAAATCTGTACTTCTAGAGTCTGGTCCAATTCCTTGCTTTATGATATCCCTCGTAACGTTTATTAGCGATGAACGCATGGAATTTCCTACGAAATTTACGTTTTTGATAGAGTTGGTTATGGAAGCCAAATTCGGCATGACTCATTACAAATTCGTTATTAGGTAGCCTCTAATATCTGGGTAATACACCATTAGTAACTGAGAAGATGTTTTAGTCAATATACTAGATCAAATGTGTTAAAGTGCCTACTCATTAGCTTATACACCATTATTAGATTTTTGAACCTTGCTACTGAAAACAGAATTGCTTGTTCGAATTAGCTTCCGGAAGAGAGAGACATCTTTTGGCGCTCAGATTGTGCCAAGTAGAACCTGTTTTAATGAGTTAATTAGGATGTTAGTGCAGGTTGATATTCGTATTCCTATTTGCATTTGGTAGTTTTTGTTTTCATAAGAATTTTCACTTTTTGCATTGTTCTGCCCCATCTTTGTATTGTTTTAGATGAGTCATATCTATAATTCTTTGATGTTGGTGGTGGTATCGTGTTAGCAGTCATATCATCTAACTAGCTCTTTTTGTTCTGTTTTGCATATCTTCTTTGTTTTAGATATCCAGCTATTATTTGCAAGTGTTTGTCAATTGGTTTTAGTGGTGTCTACCTGAGCCAGTTAGGACCATTGGTAGTGTTTGAGGCTTTTTGGTTTTTACGACCTGAAGCCCCGTGTATGTGTTTTTGGTTGATAATTACAATTAGGACCACAAGCTGAATATTTGTGTCAACAGAAAATCAGAAGAGTCTTATGAATACACATAGAAGGCTTTTGAGGTCCATTTCTATCCTAATTTTCGAATATGTATGATGCTGTTTTCTTCTTTGAGGTAACCTCTGTTTTAGAACCTCCGCTTAATGCTTTTGTAACTCACTGATTCATATAAACATGCCAAACCGTGGCTACTAGGCAAAGAATTTTACATTTGCATCAGAAATTCCTTCACATGGTTCTGCCACAGTCTCTCATGCATTTGTTCATAGCTTCTGGTGTGAAAATGAAACCCTTTGTCGTCCGTTCCATTTATCAGGTAACTCATTTTATTGGCTTGATTAGGTACACTTAGATCAGCTGGGGATGACATGGACCTTCAACGGTGAAGCCTTTTTCTGACAAACTTTAATCGGTGGGGTCTTCTCAAAACCGCAACTATGGTTCTGAATCCAAATTACTATTGGTAACTCTTTCTTGTTGTCTATGTGTCTAGGACTCTAATGGACATTTGTGCACTGTGCTCGTGTTTCTCGTTCGTATTTCTGTATATCAAAGTTCTAGATTTACATATCTCTTAGTCATTTTAATTTGTTGCACTTTAACCAGTGCTCTTCTTTGGCACCGATTAGTGGGGAGGAGCGTATATCATCAACGACCTCCACGAATGAAACTGTTACCAGGTCTTGAATGCCATTTTGGTTGCTGATTTGGAAGCTCAACAGTGCATCCATATGGTCAATTCCAACTACTGCAACAGTCAATGCTCAAACCAAGCCATACTGTAGCAGTCAAGCCATACAAGCCAACATCACAAAAAGGCTCGCTTGAAACATTTCTTAATCAAGAAAAGTAGGGCGGCGGAATAACAAGACTGCTAAAGCTTTATCAACACCAATTGACATAACTCATGTTGAGGAATTAGAGTAAGGACTCGCAGATGTAATTGTTGCAGCATAAAGTGTTTAATATCCACTTAACCAACTTAATGGAATAAATATTTTGAATTGATTTCTCATCTGCTGGTGGGTCAAAAACTGCATGAGTTTTTTTTTTCAACATCAGCTCAATCAGTGTTATATGGGATTTCAAAATGTGGATTCAAGATTTTCTTAGATTTCAGTTGGAAAGAATTTGATTTAGGAATTAGTCTGATTATTTATATTTTCGCAATTTTCCATTTCAAAATTGCGGTACAAATTGAATTCATGGTTCGGTCCCACATAACCGACATATGTGTAGACTGCAAACAAGGGTAGGCTCGGTAATTCAGTTTCGAACTTAAAAACCTAATGATACACCTAAGACCACTCTCTGTCACTTATTCCTCCTTCCCCTTTCTCTTCACTACACAGAGCCGCCGCTTTCATCTCCAACACCACCACTTCAAATCGAATGGGTCATAAGTGGAATATGGGTTTTGTATCTCATATATGAAATCATTTTGCAACCTCCTCTGTAATTCGGGGATTACCTTCGTTTTGGGGTTTACTTATATTCTTATTCCTAGGGATTAACATAAAAAATGCTAAGGATTAACAGAAAAAATGCTGTGGAAATCATTTAGCCAAATTGGGTATCTTATATTCTTATTCCTAAGGATTAACAGAAAAAATGTTGTGGAAATCATTTAGTTTGTTTGCAGTGGTTCTGTACTTAAAGTCATAAATTCATATGCATATGTGAGAAAATAAAAAATGAAGTTCTGCATGATCCAACTGGTGTGTCTAATAGGATTATATCTCTGTTATGTGTTGTTGTTGTTGGAAAATGTGGGTATAAAACGGAGGATGATAACACTAAAAGAAATTGTTGTTGTACTCAAAAGCTTTCAAGGCTCGGGTGATTTCTTTTAGACGATTATTTCTACCCTCCCAATATAAATTGGCGATTGCAACAGGTATGCGAAATAATGCCTTCAGGATACAATGAAAGCCCTACAACAGGAAATTGGATTCAAGGTTTGCACCCCTTGACCCAACCAAGAACACATGAGAGAGATTTATGATGATGCTTTAGATGGAGAGAAAATAGGTTGAATTCATTCTCTAGAATGGGAGAATTCCTTCACTACTTATAGGGTTATTCATGCCTATTGGAGATGCCTCTTCACTTCCAAAAGACACATAAGGTGTCTGTTGGGAATGGTTGTGTCCTTTATGAACCATCACACCTATTAGAGGTGTCCCTTCATCTCCAACTAACATCCATTGTGTTTATCCAACACAGAACACTTCCCCATCATAGTGACAAACCAAAAACGAAAACAGTTTTATTTTCTAAGTTATTGAAAATATCCAACAATCTCCCCCTATTTTCAAAAACCAAAAAACATAAAATAAAATAAAAGTTATAAAACCGGAGTGGCTGCATCACTCAAGTGACTGCCTACGTACCCGAGTGGGATCAAACCAACGTAGTTCAAGTACAATTGGGACTAAGCATCATCGCTGAAATCAATACATAAATGATAGGTACCTTCTGGGTTTGAACCTTCACTTAGTGTAAGAAACTCAAAGCCTTATCGAGATTCTATGGTGAAACTAGTCTTGAACCAAGTATCCCTTATGATAAAACCGGAGTCTCCACACATATTGATTCCATAAATCATGTGTTCTGTAGCCAAGCACTATAAATGCCTTGTGCTTATATCCTTATTCATGAGTCTTCTTTAGAGAACGGTCTTCTTCTCTTAGGAAACGGCCCACATTTCCATACTCATATAGGTAAGTCTCGAAGGTGTTTCTGCGAGACACCTTTTACTAATCACAGACTCATTAAGGATTTACATCCATCCTATTTTCTTGCGAAAAACCAAAGCACTAACTTGAAATGGGAAGTTTTATGTTAGTGCTCCATAATCTACACCATAACTTGTTGGTACCACATTGAACCTTGTTTATCTTTTTCAAAACATAGGTTGGGTTTACGCTATGGGAGATCAACCTTCCTTCACAGACCTTTAGTCCCATTTCTATATACTTCATTGAAATTAATTCCTTTGGGAGACTCTTAATAAGTAGGTCTACCAAGCTTTTCTCCGTTTCAATGGTTAACTGCAATTACTCCTTTCTTGAGTAATTGACTTACCGTTCCTTGTCTAAGACTTGTATGTCTTGACTTTTCATTATAAGTCTTGTTAAAGACGTTATAGATCATATCCTGATTCACAATTAATCAAGACCGCTTGAGATGGCTTCTTCCAAAAATGGGATCTCTACAAATTAAGTTCTAAGCCATTCCTCCTCATTTAATTGCATCTACTCATGCAATCAATTCTGAAAACATTATTAAAAATGTTCCTCTTTGATTTTACAAAATAATTGTAACTTCTCTAGTGATCCTAATTAACATTTACGGTTAATTCACAAGAAGTCATTATAGACTTGCATACACTAGAGGCATAGAAAATTTGTAGGCAACTTATATATTTGCTATCTCAACAAATATAATACCTTGATGAGTAACTCTTTTACTCATGCCCAATCCTCTACAAATTCATACCCAAAAAAAAAAAAAAAAAACATAGACAATGTCTATTTAACATTCTAAATTATGTAATGCAAATGTTCATAATTTATGCATCGGTAATATCGTAACACCTCATCGTTGGATATTTGGTCGGCCGCCCAATCTTCCAATATGTTACATATTGACCGGTATTCCATTTTTCCCTTTCGATGTCATTTAAGACCTGCCAATTTCCAAAATTTGGAAACTATAATTCCTTTTGCAAGAATTATACTCATATCATATAATTTGTTATCTAAACAATTATTGATGGTTTTTGGTTATGAATTAATCTACCGACTAGAAAATTTTATATGACATTTTCATATAATTTCTCCCCTGTTTCATGACAATTCTCAAATACATAAATGCAACTAGATGTCATGAAACACGCTTTCGTTTAAAAACCTTTTTTTATGCATCATTTTCCAAAGACGGAGAGAACATTGCATAATGCCGATCTCCACTTTTCATTTCTTTCTCGTTTCTCTTGCGAACAGACAACAGTGAGGAGGTTAACCGTTTTCATGATTAATTCATCATTAAAAAATGGTAACGGTCCACATAAAATGGTGTAATTCTTCCGGTAAAAATGCATCTTCATCACAGTCAAATGCATGACTGAAAACTTCATGCATTCATATTACAAATGAACCGACACAATAAGTTGGCACAGTTTCGCAAGTGTCGTTTTCAAGGGCAGTTATCGTGATCAGCTACTTGAAACGGCAATAATTCTCAACATATCGTTCACAGATTTACATGGCCGTTCACATGAAAAAGATTACATGGAAGATACAGGGATTAGACATGTATATGGATACATCATTTTGTCATGTGAATGTATATAACTAATACATCATCTATGCACAATATACGTTCCAATTCAACGATCCTAGAAAGCAAAGCAATGACAAAATTCAAGAGATACAAAGATGCATTTAATCATGCACTTTCCAAGAGAAGTTCAACCAGTCATGCTTTCTCATGGTGTTAAGACAAAATATATTGTATACAGTGCATGCGTAAGACAGGATAACAATAGGTATCATGAAAACTTATAATTTTCCCGTAGTGTGCGTACTACAAAAAATCAACCATGTATGCATCAAATATATGCGATTATCAGTAAATGATAATACGCCATCACATGTAATGATATCAAATTAATACAGAGATTAATGCACTTATCTTGATTTCATTGCTATTTCCTTGTTCTCCTGCCATTAACCTTTTGGCATCGTTTTCTTGTCGTTCCCAAGAATCCTAACTCTTTGATCAGAATATTTTTTTTTTTAATCCCTTGGGCGGAGTCACCATTGCATTCACGGCATTCCATGAAGGTCCTTTTGTGTCACAAAAATCAACCAGTGAAACATTCCCATTGTTTACCACTATTTCATCCCCCGCTGTCGAAATTTTAATCGTCTAAAACTGTTGGAAAATGTGGGTATAAAACGGAGGATGATAACACTAAAAGAAATTGTTGTTGTACTCAAAAGCTTTCAAGGCTCGGGTGATTTCATTTAGACGATTATTTCTACCCTCCCAATATAAATTGGCGATTGCAACAGGTATGCGAAATAATGCCTTCAGGATACAATGAAAGCCCTACAACAGGAAATTGGATTCAAGGTTTGCACCCCTTGACCCAACCAAGAACACATGAGAGAGATTTATGATGATGCTTTAGATGGAGAGAAAATAGGTTGAATTCATTCTCTAGAATGGGAGAATTCCTTCACTACTTATAGGGTTATTCATGCCTATTGGAGATGCCTCTTCACTTCCAAAAGACACATAAGGTGTCTGTTGGGAATGGTTGTGTCCTTTATGAACCATCACACCTATTAGAGGTGTCCCTTCATCTCCAACTAACATCCATTGTGTTTATCCAACACAGAACACTTCCCCATCATAGTGACAAACCAAAAACGAAAACAGTTTTATTTTCTAAGTTATTGAAAATATCCAACAGTTTTTTGGTGATATAAAGTTTTGGCTCAGTGAATGTATGCTATCTTAGTTTAGTTGAGACTCTTGAAGCTGTGAAAAAGGTGTCATGCCTTGATTTAATATATGAGCCGTAGTTTAATGAAATTCTAACGAATACTAATGTAGCCACTGTGAAAGGTTGTGTCCCATATCTACTAGTAATATGATAGTTAGGTTTATTATTGTTCAAGTAGTTGTGTTTGTTGCAGCTATAATGTTGTCGTTGTAACTGGTTGTGTTGATCGTCTAATTAAATTGATGTTGTCGCTATCTCAGTTTAATAGTTCCGAACATAGAACAGCAGTTCCCAAGGGTCGGAAGGTGGGACGAACAACAAAATATCAGATGTCATATTTCAGGCGGACATGTCACAGTTTTCAGCCATAGTGCCGATCTGCAATTTGATTGTCATAATGACTTCTTCTCTCATTAGTAAGTCTTGTTTTTCTCTTTTTCGTTGATTTTGGTTTTAATTTTAGCTGTTTGACTTACTTTTCTACACCGGGTCTGTATTAATGCAACAAGTTTGAATTTAATGTTTAACACTTACCCTAGGAAGTGCTTGATAAATGAAACATGGAACACATGGATGTTGTATGTCTTCCCGATTGGATATAACTGTATTAAAAGGTAGCGATGAAATGGAGACTTATATTAATGTCTGCCGTTTTATATACATAATTCTTTCTATGATGATGAATTTTTCTTTCATGAGCATGGTCTTTGGATCTATCCTTGTTGGATATTTCATATTTCCTATTTTGCACTGCCGGTTTTAATTGGTTGGAATATGTTTCATTTTCCCATTACAGGTGAAAATATGGACAAAGCTTCTGAATGCCTATTGTACTGAAAGCTGGGGCTTGAATTAAAATACTAAATCTACATCCAATGCTATGAAGACACCAAGCTGATGAAGTTATTCCCTGAAATTGTTCGAAACTTCTGTGACCAGGACATGCTTGTAGAAGATATGATTCTTTATTGGTTCACTAAGGATTAAATCCCAAGGAAGGTAAGCAGCTGAGTTATCACTTGCTGAAAAATTCACTTATCAATTACTTCTTCCGAGTGACAAAGTGTTTCAAGATACATTTCTTTCATTTCCTTCTCACTCAAGTTGGTCCTCATGCATCCCCCAGGAATTTCTCCATCACAATTGAAATGCAAAATGGGATGCACATCTGAAAGAGTTAGAGTCATCTCCCCAAATGGAAGATGAAAGGTCCCCGTCTCGGGATGGAAACGCTCAGTAAAAGCGTTTATAAGAGGCTTGTCTATGATATAATATGCACTCTGGATTAAAGGAAGGAAGCCGGACCTTTGGATGATTCTTTTGAAGTCATCGTTTTCATCTTCATAAACCCACTTTTTTAGCAGTCGACCGTGGTAGTCTATTTTCAGAAATCGAATATCTTCCGGTGGATCCTACAAAAACAATTTATAAGCAATGTAGAATGGATAAACCACCAACAGGTTGAATGAAAAACATCAAAGTTGGATGACCTTACTTCTTTTTTCCATATAGCAATTGCTACGTGGTATTTATAATCCACCAACAACTCTGCTCTTGATCCCCCGTGAACATGACTAGGACTGCACAGGGTATCCGGACAAGGAAGGAGTCCATTAGTTGTTGCCATTTTCCTGGATTCCGCTTCATGATCAACGTCCACATGAGAATTTCGTGGTCGTATCTCAGTATTCTTTGTACCACCAATTTCAAGAGACAATTCTGATGATGAGCTAACCCTTTCGTGGTCACCATCTTCCTTGTTCTTATTACTTCTGTTTCTCTTGCTTCCTTCTGTCCCCTTTGGTTTCTTGTTCTTTTTACTTATGTTTATCTTGCTGCCTTCTGTCCCCTTTCGTTTCTTGTTCACTTTCCAGATAGCATCTATAATTGCTTGCGTGCTGTTGCTTTCTGCTTCATCCTGAGCAACTTGCAGTTGTCTTGGTTTCTTTGTGAGTTGTAGCCTTCGTTTGTGTGCCTTTCGCGTTCATTTTATTTTTCTTTCTCTTTTTATGGTCTGGTTGCCTTTTCTTTAGATGATTTTGAATTAGTCCCTCTACGTTAAAAGAAATGTTTTTCAACTGGGTATCTGTAGCAGCTGTTTTTTTTTTTTGTGGACTGCCTTCCTTGTTTATTTTGTTTTTCTTTCTCTTGTTGTGGTCTGTATATGTATCTTTCCTTATTTTGAGATTATTTTGAATTGTTTCTTCCGCCTCATGGTATAATAATCTCAAGAGAAGGCAACATGCATCAACATGCATCTACAGACCACAACAAGAGAAAGAAAAACAAAATTAACAAGGAAGGCAGTTCACAAACAAAACCTACAGCTGCTATAGAAACCCAGTTGAAAAACAATTCTCCTGAGGCAGAGGGACTAATTCAAAATCATCTCAAGAAAAGGCAACCTGACCATAACAAGAGAAACAAAAATAAAATGAACGAGAAAGGCACACAAACAAAGGCTGCAGCTGAGAAAGAAACCAAGACAACTACAAGTTGCTTAGGAAGAAGCAAAAAGCAGCAACGCGCAAGCAATTACAGATGCTATCAGGAAAGTAAACAAGAAACGAAAGGGGAAAAAAGGAAGCAAGATAAACATAAGTAAAAAGAACAAGAAACCAAAGGGGACAGAAGGCAGCAAGAGAAACAGAAGTAATAAGAACAAGGAAGATGGTGACCACGAAATGGTTAGCTCATCATCAGAATTGTCTCGTGAAATTGGTGGTACAAAAAATACTGAGAGGCGACAATTCTCATGTGGACGTTGATCAGGAAGCATAATCCAGGAAAATTCCAACAACTAATGGACTCCTTCCTTGTCGGGATACCCTGTGCAGTCCTAGTCATGTTAACGGGGGACCAAGAGCAAAGTTGTTGGTGGATTATAAATACAACGTATCAAATGCTATATGGAAAAAAAAAGTAAGTTCATCCAACTTTGATGTTTTTCATCCAACCTGTTGGTGGATTATCCATTCTACATTGCTTATAAATTGTTTTTGTATGATTCTATGGATGATATTCGATTTTTGAAAATTAATTACCACGGTCGACTGCTTAAAAAGTGGGTTTATGAAGATGAAAGCGATGACTTCAAAAGAATCATCCGAAGGTCTGGCTTCCTTCCTTTTATCCAGAGCGCATATTGTATCATAGACAAGCCTCTTGTAAACGATTTTACTGAGCGTTTCCATCCCGAGACGGGGACCTTTCATCTTCCATTTGGAGAGATGACAATAACTCTTTCAGATCCGCATCACATTTTTCATTTCAATGTCGATGGAGAAATTTCTGGGGGATGCATGAGGACCAATCTGAGTGAGAAGGAAATGAAAGAATTGTGTCTTGAAACACTTGGTTTCTCGGAAGAAGCAGGGGCGGAGCTACAGGCAGGCTTCCCCTTGCTCAAGCCACCCACAAAACACATTTTTTGACTACCTAATTTGTTTGGGACAAAATTTAATGCACTACTATTAGGCTTAAGCCCGGGGTAAAATGCTGGTCAAGCCCGGGGTAACTAACATTTCCAGTTCCGCCACTGGGAAGAAGTAATTGATAAGGTACACTTAGATCATCTGGGGATGACATGGACCTTCAACGATAAAGCCTTTTTCTGACAAACTTCAATCGGTGGGAACAATGGTCTTCTCAGAACCACAACTATGGTTCTCAATCCAGATTACTATAGTTAAGTCTTTATTGCTGTCTATGTGTCTATGACTCTATTGGACATGTAATTCATCTGTGCACGTGCTCGTGTTTTTTTTTCGTATTTCTGTGTATCAATGTTCTCGATTTACATATCTATTAGCCATTTTAATTTGTTGGTCTTTAACTAGTGCTCTTCTTTGGCACCGATTATTGGGGAAGAGCGTATTATCAACCCCATGAAAGAAACTGTTAGCAGCTCTTGAATGCCATTTTGGTTTCTGATTTGGAAGCCAAAAAAGCCACATGGTCAACAGTGCATTCATATAGTGAGAGTTGCCAATTAAAACTCACATGCAGATTCTAAACTCCAACAGCTTCAACCGTCAATGCTCAAGCCCGGCTACTGTTTTGCTTCCATACAAGCCAACATCAGAAAAACGCTCGCTCGAAACATTCTTTCTTTTGTCAAGAAAAGAAGGTCGCGGGAATTACAAGACTGCTTGAGTTGCGGTTGGTAAGAAATAGTGCAATTAATGGCTTTTGAACACCAATTCAGAGAGCTCGGAACAAATCCATGTTAAGGAGATGAATTCCTTGCTGATCAAAAGTATTTCCTGATTCAATTGTCTGTGCTACAATTAGAAATTTCAAGGAATCATTATATCTTCATTTGTGTAGTTAATTAGTTTAAAATAGGGAACTTCGGAACAAATTTCCACTGTTGAAAAAAATATTTTAGAGAACCAATTTCTCCAACCCAGGTTTCTTGAGATGGTTGTGGATAACCTTACTGAATGCCTTAGCTTGTCAGTGAGACATTTTTACTCAAAATTAAAAAGGCAACGAAGTTTACTGCCTGAATCCTATGTAGAAGGGTTGATTTTTTTTGGTAATATCATCGTTTAGGTCTCTAATCTAAAGTTTTTTTTTTTATCGCATGACAGAATTGATATTCATTTTTCTTGTCACAAAATTTAAGATAAACGCGTGACTTGCAGCACAGTAGGAACATTTGATTTGACACGGGCTGACACTGTGCTTGTATCCCATGTCGGGATCATGTTGTGCCTCGATCTCATGGGCCACTTAGTGTTCCAATATAAGCAGAGGCGTTAGGGTTTCAGTTCATGAAAATACCACTTCAAAGTTCCTAACACTCGAACCAGTTACGGCGGAGCACAACTTGTGATTAACATCTTCTTCACCACCGTCACCATCACTGACATCTGCATACCCACCACTTGATGAATGGGTTATAGATGGAATATGGTTTTTGTGTCTCATAAGGAGGAGGAGCTAAAAATGTTTGAATTTGGATATGAATCGGTGTGGGCGGAATCGGAATTGGGGTTTCCATTTGTTTCCTGCACGAAGCTGTTCATTATTTCGAATAAAGGATTTATCGCTTGTGCTATTGGGGAACGAGGTCCTATAGAAAAGGAGCATGATCATCATGTTGATGCCAGATTCAGCAGTAAACGGGGTTTCTGATGTACTTCATGCAATTGAAATACTGTACAATAGATGGGTTATATATTGGAAGGAGGAAGAACAAATTTTTGATTTGGAGGTTAATTGGTATGAGAGTACTAGGAAATAGACTGGTTTTAGTAAAACTTTGGTTTGCAAAGGCGCGGGGGAAAACAATTCCATCAACCAAGAAGTAAACCAAATATCAAACTAGAAGAGTGAGAACAGATTCAAGAAATTTACTAGACCTAGCCGAATACAACAGTACCGAACACCCTATTGATGTTGCTCAAACCACAAAATGTCGTAGCTGAATTCAACAGAACGCAATGGCAGCGGATGGATTATGAAAGGGAGTATTTCCATTCCCACCATTTTCCTTGACCTGTTGCCCCGAGCATAAAAGTGTTGGTACAAGGGTAGTTTCGGTAGTTCAGTTACCAAGTTGAAAACCTAAATAAAACACCAACCCAGCCAACTAGTTTCATTTCTCTGTCACTCACTCTTCTTCACCACACTGCGCCGCCGTCTTCATTCTTACACCACCACCACTATAATCAATCTTGAATCCCCACCGCTAATTAAATCAATCAATGGGCTATAAAAGGGTATGGGTTTTGTGCCTCGTATAACCTTGAGGGATGAATGAAAAATGGTTGTGATTTGGATAACTAATTGAGAAGGTATGAAAACCACAATTTACATCCAAGTTCAAGAATCTCCCCCTAGTTACACCTACCCAATACAACATCCCCAATTTAGCTTAGTAACAGTGGGTACAGAATATTGAACTAAACCCCCACTTCAGCTTGAAAACCCAAGCAGACAATTTAGGATGAAAACCATACATAGTTCCCACCAAAACAATCAAATTAGGTTTACATCTAATTTCAACAAACCTAAAACAAAATTAACCCCCAAAAAAGTAATAAAGAACAAGCTGAAATTTAACTTTAAAGAAGAGGATTTACACAATCACCACCAGATCCATTTCAGAGAGAAGAACCAAGAAGAAATCAAGAGATCGACATAATTTTCACACAAATTGTAAGATTCAACCTAATCGAAATAGAAATTAAACTAAGAAAAGTGAGAATTAGGGTTTCCAGTTTACAATTTCTGATTAAAACGCGTAGATCCACAGATTACCTAAATTGACTACAACATAAAGACACTACTACTAGATATTTAGTGATGATAAATCTCCACCATACGCCCGATCATCATCATCCATTGCCTGACATTTGGATCCTCACTTTGCATGATCAGCTACGTCCTTTCAATATCTGAACTCCTGAACCTAAAATATAATAGTAAAATTCAGAAACCCTAATTGAAATCCATAACAAAATTCGGAAGAATCTACAAGGATGAAATTAAGAAATCCAATTTACCTTGGTGAAGAAAGCAATCAGGAATACCACTAATGGCATGAACACATGTAAGGATCTGTAATCCTCGCCCATTTTGAAGCAGTTTTTGATTGATACTAAGAGAAATCCGATCATTACACCCCTAACGAGCCCAATTAGATCCCTGTTGAGAGACCACGAAATCACTACAAGTTGAATGGCTAAAACGCAGGAAATGATCACTGCTTCATCTGTTAAACCTTTGAGATACCACAGGACTTTAATCACAGTAATCACCATCAAAGTAACTACAATTTCTTCAGAAAATTTCCTGATAAATCTTCCAGCCTTTCGGTTGATGTACTGAAGGATTGGAATTGAGAAATAGGTTATGAAACCATAGATTGCTAGGAGGATTACTTGTTGAATTTTGCTGCTACGATCTTCTTCGAATTTTTTGGATAGCCGGATGTATGAAGAAAGGAAAACAGAGATGGAGAAATTGAGGGGTTTTGAGATTGATTTCAGCATGGTGCTTCTCTCTGGTTTAAACATTTCACTCCATCATAATCTAGATCTCCTCTCCTCTTCTCTATATAAGCCCCACTAAAATTATCCTTTCGAATTTTGTGTCGTGATAACCGAAGGGTAATTTAAGTGGGGTTTATATAGACAAGAGGAGAGGATCCGGATTAGGATGGAGTGAAAAAAAATAAAAAAATAAAAATTTTAATAAGAAAGATTGGATTTTAATGATAATTAAATCATGATATTTAGTTTTTCTATGACGAGAGTTTTAAACCAACTAGGAAAAGGAAAAAAACCAACTTTGGTTTGTTTTAGTTGATCTGGCTATTTTAGCCGGACAATTAGCAACCTCATTTGTTTCTCTACGCACAAAAGTGCACTCGCAATTATGAAATTCTACTAATAAAATTCTACAATCACGAATAATATTATTATTTGTCCATCGCACAGTACCTTCAAGTTTCAGTACCGGTCCATGTACCATTTACTCCGATTCCGGTTCGGTTCCGGTCAGGTTTGTTCGATTCCAATCCGGTTTAGAGACTACAGGCCGGTTCTTGTGAAGCACTACCTGTAGTTGACTTCTTAAGACACATACCTCTTGTTCCGTGACATCTTCATGGTAAAACCTTTTGTTTATGAGTGAAAATAGTTTCTACCGGTTTTGGTAATTGCGGGTGTGAAAGGTGAGAAACAGTTTAAACCCTATACAATGTACTGCAAGGGAGTACTTTTAAGTTCGAGAGATCAATCTGTACAAGTACGGCCTAAACCAAGAAATGGCCGTTCCAGACTTGTTTCGGTCACAAAGTGGAGGAGAAGGGCTTGTTTAGGGAGGGAAGAGAAGAGAGTGTTGAGACCAGAATAATTCTAGAAAGTGAGATCTTTGGGAAAGCTAGCAAGAGTTTCCCTTCTTAGTGTGTTGTTTTTTCTCCTGACCAAGAACTTGTGCTCTGGTGGAAATAGGTAAGCCTATTTTTACAAGTCAAGAAAAAAACGTACTCTGGCCTCATAAGGGAAAGAAACGGATGAGTTAAATGGGAAGAGGTGGTAACGTCTAGCATTGATGGAATTGATGTCCCATAATGATGGGGCGTTTCACCGTTGCTTCTTTCATTTACTAATTGCCTTATTCTCCTTACACTATCTTGAAAAGGGCATTTGTGTATGCCGCACGCTGTAGACCACCAAACCAAGACCCTAATGAGAATCCCCCAGTTTGTGTTGATGTCTCGAATGTTTTTGGAAGACATCTAGCATGTTGTTGTGTCTTGGAAAGTCAGGCTCGGGGGAATTGCTATCCTGGTGACATTCGAAGGTCGAGATTTTACATCTTGAGATGAGGGGAAACCGTTGGTCGTTTCACGCCTTCGTTTTGGTAGTGAGGGCCATCGTGGGGGCGCGACTAGGTTAGCATGCCGTTGGAATAGCCTGGTTTGGTGTGGCCAAACTTAGGTTTTCGGGCCAAAAAGTCATGAGGTGACTTTAGACGGCAAGGATTTGCTCCTGGGTTTGAAGGGTGGTCATTGATGGACGCATGCCTTTTTTTTGGTCTCCGCATAGGGAAGGCATGGCCAGGGTGTTGTTTAGACTTGGTGCGTGGGGCCAATGGTCTTCCATGGGCGTATGGCATGGCTGGGGCCAAGGAAAGGGCGCTTAGCTTGGCATAATGTGACTAGCATAGCTAGGGCCAAGGAATGGGTGTTTTGGCTTGGTGCGGTTATCTTTCCTAGGTGCGGTTTGGCTTGGCGCGTGGGGCCATGGGTTTGCCATGGTCTCATGGCATAACTAGGGCCAAGGAAAGGGCATTTGGCTTGGTGCGACTAGCTTGGCTAGGTATATTTTGGCTTGGCGCGTGGGGCCAAGGGTTTTCCATGGTCGCACGACATAGCTAGGGCCAAGTAAAGGGCGTTTGGCTTGGTGCGGCTAGCTTGGATAGGTGCGGTTTGGCTTGGAACATGGTGCCAAGGGTTTTCCATGGTCGCATGGCATATATAGCTTTGGTTAGGTGCGTAACCAAGCTAGGGTTTTCGGGACAAAGTCGTGAGGTGACTTTAGGCGGCCAGGATTTGCTCCTGGGAATGAAGGGATACCGTTGATTGTTGCATGCCTTCACTTTATTAGCCGTGGGGAAAGGCCAGCAGGGTGGAGCCGCATGAGGGAACATGGCGAGGTATATTTGGCATGGCACGACTAGCTTGGTTAGTTCCGTGACCAAGCTAGGGTTTTGGGCCGAAGTCGTGAGGTGACTTTAGGCGGCCGGGATTTTCTTAGGGGATTGAAGGGAAACCGTTGATTGTTGCATGCCTTCACTTTAGTAGCCGTGAGGAGAAGGCCAACAGGGTGGGATGGCTAGGGACAAGGTAAGGGTGTATGGATTTGCGTAGTATGACTAGCATAGCTAGGGCCAATGCATAGTGCGATCGACATAGCGCGGCTAGCTTGGGCTGACATGATTTTCCATTGGCACAAGAGTGCGTCTAGCATGGTTGGCATGCTTTGGCGCGGTTGGTGTGGCTGGCATGATTTTCTATTGGAACAGGGGTGCGGCTAGCATGGTTGGTATGCTTTGGCGCGGTTTGATATGGCTAGCATAGCTAGGGCCAAGGTAGAGTGCGATTGGCATGGCACGGCTAGCTTGGGCTAGGTGTGGCTGACATGATTTTCCATTGGCACAAGGGTGCGGCTAGCATGGTTGGCATGCTTTGGCGTGGTTTGATGTGGATCATGGCATGATTTTACATTGGCACAGGGGGGAATTAGGGTTTGGCTTGTTGTAACCCTAATTTGAAAAATATTCCCCGGTAATTATTTAGAGACACATTAAAAGATTTTCAGTAAATGCTTGTTATTTTAAATGTCATGACGTCACTGTCCGTTAGGGTTTAGTATTTTACGATTTTAACCCTAAACTAAAAACCACCATCAACATTAAGTCCCCTGCTTAGCTCGGAACAGGTGCCTTGTTGCGAGGTAAGCATATGATGGTGACATACAACGTAAATCATTATAAAGATGGTCAGGAGAATCCGACTAACCTTTTAAGTGGTAGAGAGAGTTTTGTCTTTCCATGTTGGTAGTCCTGCGTAAATTGTACTTGGAATGCAGACAGCGGAGTGATGAGGTGAAAGTTACCCGCTTGGTATGGTCGTACCTCTCCAAGGAAAAGGGGGCGCGGTCTTGGAGGGCGGAGCAAGTGGATGGCTTGGACCGAGGGGGCCAATAGGTGGCGTAGTTTTGGCGACGGCAATGGCTTGGTGGAACATGTCAGGGGCAACTAGGCGTGGTGGGGCAGCGGTGATGGAGCGAGGGATTGGCCGGGGCAGTGGAAAGGTGAGGCGCGGTTTGGCATGGCGTGGCCTTAGCAGGGGCTGTGGAAATGGCGTGATTGGTCTTGGGCAAGGAAATTGGTCTTTGCGGGACCGGTTTCCTCTTTTCCCTTATTGGCTCAAAATAGGTAATCCTCTCTTTTTTCAAACTCCCACGTACCATGTATTTACAAAAGGAGAGCCGGCTTCTCTTCTATTTCACGCCTATTCGTTCTTCCCAGCCGTATGACAATAGTAAGTAGAGCAGACGAGCAAATCCTAAGTATTTCTTCCAACACTTATCTTTTACTTGTTTCTTTTTTTTTTTTCCTGGTGTAAACCCTAATTATAGGGGCACCTTTTCATGACCTTGTAGAAATATTGGCGTGAATCTTAGGTATTTTTTTCCCTAGCTTGTCGTGACACTAAGGAATGAGTGCCATAGTAACGTTGATCTCCCCTTCTCGCTGTGCAAGGTAAGAATGTGACAGTAACTGCCATGTCTTCTCACGAAAACCTAGTTTTTTAGGGCTTGCTCTTTTTTTTGGTGTTGGGCGCGTCTATCAATTGTCTTGTGCCCTGAGCTGCTCCCTTGTGTATGATAAGAATAATTTATGCATACTTTGTGTAATAATTCCTGCTCCTCTTGTTCTTGTTGGGCGCGTCTATCAATTGGCTGGCATGATTTGCCATTGGCACAAGGGTGCGACTAGCATGGTTAGCATGCTTTGGCGCGGTTTGATGTGGCTAGCATAGCTAGGGCCAAGGCAGAGTGCGATTGGCATGGCGAGGATAGCTTAGGATAGTTGTGGATGGCATGATTTGCCATTGGCACAAGGGTACGGCTAGCATGGTTGGCATGCTTTGGCGCGGTTTGATGTGGCTGGTGTGATTTTCCATTGACACTAGGGGGAATTAGGGTTTGGCTTGTCGTAAACCTAATTTGAAAAATATACCCCGGTAATTATTTAGAGACACATTAAAAGCTTTTCAGTATATGCTTGTTATTTTAAATGTCGTGACGTCACTGTCCGCTAGGGTTTAGTGTTTTACGATTGTAACCCTAAACTAAAAACCACCATCAACACCTTTCTGCAAGACTGCAAAGGGAATCAATGTCAGAAGATTTAGAATTTTTGTCCATACTGAAAGCTTAACAAAGCATAAGTTGCTCAATTGGTTCCTCAGTGAATCGATTTCTTAGCTCCGCTAGGTGAAAATCTATGACAGCGTTAAATATATCAACATGGTATTGATGATCAGTAGTGATATGGTCTTTCTGTTGACAAGAAGGACTCGTTCCCATTATATATCGATCTGAAAACTATGGAAGGAAAATGTCATGTTCATCACAAAAAGGTTTAACACTTCCAAAAAAAAGTAACCCAATTTTTGTCTCTCCATTCTTGAAGAATCACTTTTGTGGACTTGACCAGATTCATGGCATTAACAATATCTTGTGTTTTCTGTTATAGAGATTGACATAGCACTTCGGTAATCCCCATGACACTTTTTACCAAGTGTGAGATAAAAACTAAGTCAAAAGATCTGATTTCAAGATAAGCACCCTTAGCTATCCCCCTTATCTTGATGGTCTTTCCATCTTTCATAACATTTTGAAGAACTATGTAAGATGAATTATACATACGAATCAAACTAAACACATAACCAAAATGTGAGCTCCAACGAGTATATATTGTCCGTTTCAAAGTATGAGTTTGATTGTCTCCAGATGCAGTCTCAAGTTCACTATTTGTTAATTTTGAGCCTATCTCTAATGTTGCTACAGATTTTAAATGACTGTGTGACGCTTAGGAGAAGCCCCAACAAGCTTGACAATAACCTTTAACTTCTCAAAATACAGATAAACATCCTACTCATCTGTAGTTGCTTCTACTAATGCTAGTTGTAACCTGTGAGCAAATCATGGACATAATAAGCATATGGACAATCTTTAAGAAACAATGCATGCAACCCATTCCATGCTCCTCTCATATTACTAGCGCCATCATACCACTGGCCCCAAATATTTTCTATTAAAATACCATATGAAGCAAGAGCTTCAAAAATCTCCCTTTTTAAAGTTAATGTCGTGGTTTCCTCGACACTTCTAACTGCAAAAAAAAAAAAAAAAAAAAAAAAAAAAAAAAAACACTCTCTAACACTTCTAACTTCCCTAACACTTCTAATTGGCCAGTCCCTTCTCACAAGTAATTGAGAAAGCTTTAAAAACACAATTTATAGCTAAATTTAAGAATCTCCCCCTGGTTATAACAATTACCCAATAAAACATCCCCAATTTAGCTATTACAAGTTCAAATTGAAAACCCAAGCAGACAATTTAGGATGAAAACCAACTCTAACAACTAAACTAGCCATAAATAACTACCCCCTAAACAATCAAATTAGGTTTACAACTAATGTCAACTAACCTAAAACCAAATTAACCCACATTTTTTTTATAAAGATGCCGAAATTTACCTTTGAACAAAACATTTACACAATCACCACCAAATTGATTTCAGAGAGAAGAACCAACAAGAAGTCAAGAGATCGACATAATTTTCACACTGAATAAACGTAATATTCAACCTCATTGCAATATAAATTTAACTAAGAAAAGTGTGAATTAGGGTTTTGAGTTTACAATTTCTGAAAGATCCACAGATTATTGACTGCTACATTGACCTATACTAGATGACTGCTGCAGCAGTGAGGGCCGACTAAAAATTTAAACTAATTCGAGTCAGCTTTATACTAATATTCGTGTTTCACGACCATCTAACTCGAGTCAGAGTAAAATTAACTTTTGGTATTTTAAGAACATCGTTAATTTACTTATTAGGAATGAAACTTTTTACCTAATTAATTCCCTTATAATTTCGATTTTAATTAAAAAAAAATATCCAAGACTCGGCCAAAAATGACAGAGAACAAAAATCCTTAGAAATTAGAATTCCTATTGTGTTATTATTCATTCATGCACATTTACAATACTTAAGTTTGAATGTAATTCCCCAAGGCATGTGTGGCTTCCAAAACTTAAAGACATGCTCTCTCGATACCACTCAAACACCCTGAGTTTTGAGTCGAGAGTTTTATTTCAGACATTGAAGTGTTTGTGAAAAACTGTGGGCAAAAGGTGCTTAGCCTGACTCTATAGTTAGATCTATCCTTGTAAAAGAGGGAGGATCCGTTCACACTCCTAATTTCACATTATCTCATATTTTGTTAGTATTTTTTGTGAATCAAAACTAATGTATAACGCATTTGAAGATAATATTTTAGGGATATATTCACCTTACAAAGCTATACATATCCACAAAAAATGAGCACATTCTAAAACCTGTAACTCCATCTATTGCATTGAAAATCAGTCGTCGAAAATCAACAAGTTTTCAACCGTTCAAATTAAGATTGGTAAATATTTCAGAATATTCTCAATTTTGATGGGTATATAGAGTTTTGTAAGACGAACATATCCCCAAAATTTTAGCTTCAAATACATTATCGTCGTTTGATTTTCATTCACAATAAAGACATCATCTAAACTGTGAAATAGTATAAAAATAGGAGTGTATAACACGCAAACCATCAAGTAGCAACAAGGAAATTCTAATTCACACCTAAATGAAAAATTCTCCAAGGGATTGCAGATTTGCTTGCAAGTTTGAGATTGCAAATATCACAAAGTGAAGCCCGGCGACAAGGCCCATGCTTAGAACGTAAACAAGGGTAGCTTTGGTAATTTCATTTCCACCCAAAAACCCTAAACTTATTTAACCCCTCTCCTTTCACTTCTTTCCTAACTTCACTACACAGACAGCGCCGTCTTCATCCTCGAATCCAGATCTTGAAGCCCCATATTTCAAAGAAAATCCTGGAAGGAGAAATAGAAAGAAGGAATATATATATGGGTTTTGTGTTTCATAAACCATGAAAACAAAAAGAGAAAATAATTGATTTGTATATGAATTGGTATGAGCCGAATCCGAAATTGAGAAATAAGTCCTAACATTTCCCCGTAGTGACACCAGAACTGCAAAATATCTACAAGAAGACGTGCAACAATCATTAGCATGAGTACCAACCCAGCATGTGATGGAATTAGACGAGGAAGGTCTTGAGAAGAAAACGGGAAAAGCTAACAATTTCATGGTTTCCACGTGACGCGGAAATAATACTTTGAACGACGTGGTTAGATCTGATGTGGAGGCAGCATATGAAGATGGGATTAAGAATTATGATGCTGGAATAAAGTTTCATTCCTCTCTTTGTAGCTTTGTATTAAACTTGTAATGTGCGTAATAAATTGAAAATTCACATTATTGATTTAGAAACTAATTTGTTTAACTTGATAATGATATCCTCTATTACGATTTATCTTACCACCATCTCTTGAAGCTTGATGTACAGTTTATATCTCCAAATTAAATGTATAAAATTGAACCTGCGTTGCCGTTTAGGTAGATGGTCTCTAAACTGATCCTATAACTAGTGCAGGTTTGTACAGCTGATGCGTCTCCAGGCTGTTTATGCGTAGCTTAGAGGATTTCATAATTTTGAGATTATGAGTTGTTTAATGTTTTTGTCTTGTTAGCTTAATAACATTTTATTTATTTTCTTGCTAACAGAAACAAAAAATGTAAAAAGAAACAACTAGTATCTTCCTTAGCACGACAGAAGCAACGCATGTAGAGGGTTGAGAAATTGTCCAGCATCGACGATGTACATAATGCTTGTTAAATTCCTAGCATATTCTTAAAGATGGATTTCTGCAAGAGAAATTTCAATGCAGTTAAATTTCATTTCCTGACTTGCGTTGCCGATTTCCCTTGGATGTAGGCGCCAATGTTTCTTGACTGGTTGATTTGTACACCGGAATTTATGCTTTGATATAAAGAAAATCATCCTCTTTGCTGAGCAAAATAAAAGAAATCAAGACGGTTAAAAACTTCAGAATGCAATGCTGTTTTTGGTTTACTATGATTATTTTGATTCTTTACTTGGTTAGGACATCCTACTTTAAGCGGACAATAATTTGAATCGATAAATATCGGATTTCGAATTTCATTTCAAACGTTTTTCATCATAATTAGTTTTTCTCAAGATTTTATTCTCTATAAATTTTGAGTCTTCTGAATACGGCACTCTTTCTTTACTGTCACATTCTGCACATCTTCTTCTAGATCATGAGCTAAACTCCCAGTGCTACAACAATTGACACAATAGTTAAGGAAATTAGCCAATATAAAACACTTTTAACGTTTTCATTGGAGAAGAAAGCATCAAGGATTTGGTCCTTACACCATGTCCAGGACCACATCCATAAGTTTTGAGTGCCAGGGATGATCGATATGCAATCATATCCAGTCTTAGTACCAGCACATGTGGATGCCGTATGTGTTAAGGCTTTACTCTGGTGCGCCAACCTTGGTCCCTTGTAGTATAATATACACAGTGAATTACGATGTGGATCAGCTTGGCGTTCATAGAGGTTACATTTTGGGATTAGGAAACTATTAGAAAAGAAGAGCACAATCAAGAAATCATTCAGCTGCATAGCAAATTTTTGCATTTGAAGGAAGTCGTACACGCTTGAAATTACTGAGCAGAACCTGTGATAATTTGGCCCGGCCTGATGCTTCCCTCGTCTCATGGGCCATTTAATGTTTCCATATAAGAAGAGGCGTTAGGGTTCCACAAAATTACCTTACACATAAAAAACCACTTCAAATAAGCACTCGAACCAGTTACGGCGGCGCATAAGCTTACAATCCTCCATTAACCATTTTCTTCACCACCACCACCGCTAATATCTACATCACCACCACCACCTTTAATGGGTTATAGATGGAATGTGGGAATTTTGTGTCACATATACCATGGAATGAGGGGAAAAAAATGGTTTATTTGGATATTATTCGGTATGAGGGGAATGAGAAATGGGTTTTTCATCGGCGGAATACTTCGAAGGATATAATGTTTCCAGAGCTTCGGCAACATCGGAATTAAGTACGGTGTTTCTAACGACTAATTTTAATTAATTCCTCTTGTCTCTTGTAAGTCAGAAACAATTTTTTTGTGGTTTTGTTAGAATTTGAAAATGACATCTTTAGTTGTTAAACAAATTTATGTTTTCATCATGTTAATCCAAAAATTAAAGATCAAGAAATTCCTACTTTTGAACAAGGTTGCAACCCTAGCCTAGTATTTGATTTTAGAATAATTTTGATCTTACACAGATTGCTAATTGGTTTTTCAGTATTGATTTTGTGTGATTCTTTGTGTATATGCAGAATAATGAAAGGATTGGAACTGCTGAGGGCACAAAGAATAAGTCAAAAACCAAGTGCGCGAGGCATCTGCCAAGCAAAATGAGAGTGATTTCAATACTCGAATCATTGACAGAGAGAATTCAGATGAGTACTAAGAAACAAGTGAAAGATTCAATGACAGTGCAAACTGTGAGTAGTTCTGACGATGATGTAGATTTTGTATTTCCATAATGACTTCTCCTCTCATTAGTAAGTCTTCTTTTTCTTATTTCATTGATGTTTGTCTAAATTTTAGATGTTCACTAGATTTTTTTTGTGAAGTTGGTCAGACTCAGAGGATTGTTCGACTTACCTATTAGGAGTGGCTGTATACTTTTATGATTTCTGCTTCATTGTATTATCTTGTAAATCATATGAAAATTTATGATTTTTTCCTCATTGTATTCTCTTGTAATTATTATGCAAATTTGTAAAATCTCTCCAATACAAAATTTATACCTATCTTTTCATATTTCCTAGTTCACCAATACTAGTACTGTGTAATCTCTTTGATTATAAATTTATAATTGAATATTGTGTGGGATCTTAATGTATCGCCGCTAGTTAATACAACGATGTGGTAATTAAAACTTTACGTATGTTTTCGATACACTTAGTCCACTTCTGATTATTCCGATTAATTGCCATTAGTTACATTGCTCGATTCTGTGCATATCCCCTGGCGATAACCGATCGTAAATGATCCAAGGAGTAACAGTTTGTAATGCATCCATAAAAGGTTACCTAGGACTGTTGGATGCACCACCATGAGTCTAAACCTAAACCTAACGGCTTGAAACATTAGGGTTAGGGTCTTATAAAATGACCTGAAGTCCTTCAAACAAACGTATTCGCAGTCACTCTCTATTTCTCCCTAAATTCAGATCTAGATCCAGCCTCCATACTCCAAAGAAAACCTCCTTCTATTGAGAAATTTTGTACAAAAATGATTTTGCAAATCAAGGTTATGAATAAAACACTTGTTGTGTATGGAAAAACTCAAACAACAATCATGGTTGTGATTTAGCATTATGATATCATCTTAATTTCCATCTTAATCATGCCTGGTTTTCATTATTTTTTGTTTACATTTCCATCTTAATCATCTTAATTTCAATTGCTGTTCAACTGATCCCTGTAAACTGAATGTTTATTAATGAACTCTATTCTTGGGGCTCCAAGAGTCAAGCTTTTTTGGGGCTATTTTGGGTCACCAAATAGCAATTGGGTTACCCCCTATCCAATACTTATATAATGATTAAAGTGCCCCATATGATTATAGATAATAAACTTGATTAACCTTATAAATCATGATTAGCAAATCAATTAAGACTAATTCCTCTCTTTAATTTATATGAAATCAAAACAAACAAAAATCAGAGGGAAGAGAAGTAGAGGAAAAAAAATTGGGGATTTTTTTTTTGGAAATGAGTGATTTAAGCAAGACTTTATGAAGATGATGGCCATAATTTCATCATGATGAGGATGATGATCATAAAGAAAACCCAAAACTATTTTCTTCTCTTACTCTTTCTCATTCAAATATTATGATCATCATAGAAAGAAAAAACTAAGAAAACCCACCATTTATTTTTGTTTTAAATGGTTAAAAAATCAAATTCGATGAATTTTGGATAAAAAGAAAATAGTTTCTGAAGATGTTTATGGTTAAGAGTTCTTAGATTCCCAACCGTGAATCAAGATTACGGTTGGGATAGTTTGTCGACCCAACCGAAATTCCGTATTTCGGCTTGGTTTTCCCAACCGAAAGATTTTCGATTTTTTTTCGTTTTCATAACCTAGCCGAAAGTTCGGTTACGGCTAGGATAATTAGTCGACCCAACCGTATAAACAAAAAACGGTTGGGAAATTATGGTGTTCCAAGCCGTATTTTTTATTTATGACGGGAAAATAAAGAATTCCTAGCCGAAATAAGTTTTATGTTTTTTTGGGTTTTCAGAATCAGTTTCTGATGGGTTTTCCCAGCCGTAATTGAATTTTCTGATAGGTTTTCCCATCCGTAACTGACTTTGAAAACCCCAAAAAATCATAGAACTTATTTCGGTTAGGATAACCAAGCCGGAACATCAACTTTGGGCTGGGAATCTAAGAACTCCCAGCCGTAAATATCTTCAGAAACTTTTTTTTTCTCCCGAAATTCAGGGAATCATATTTTTTTAACCATTTAAAAGCAAAAATAAATTGTGGGTTCATTTTATGATGATCACCATCTTTATATCTATGAATTTATGATAATAGTTTTGGGTTTTCTTTATGTTCATCGTTCTCATCGTGATGAAACTATGATCATCATTTTTTATCACAATTTATGATTAAGTAGAGAATGATGGGGAGAAAATATTAGATTTAGTTTGTTTTTTAATCATGATTTGTAGATGAGAGGAGAAGGAGAAGATGATAAATTTTGGATTTTTTTTTAATGAATAGTAATTTAGGAGGGGTTTTTTGACTTTTTTATACATCTTGAGTCCCCCTAACCATTGTTTACCTCCCCAAAGTAAAATAGCCCCCAAAATGGTCAAAGGACCAAGACCCTCATAGCCCCAATAATAGAGTTCTTATTAATATGTGTTTTGTGTTTTCTGCAGCTGAATGATAAATGAGCACAATGATTCAATGAGTTGCTGCCAGTATGGTTGTCGTAGTATATGAAAACAACTGCAGCACCTACTATCTTAATTACTATGGCGATGATTTTAGTAAACCATCTAGTACCCATCGAAACTCTCGGTGGTTGGAATTGATAAATGGAGGTCAGAGCCAGTTTATTTAAACATGTAAAGCTCAAATTACAGTCGCTTATATAGCCTCGCTTGGAAAACTGTTATTACCGGTGCGTATTTCCTCCGGGTACAGACAGTAAAGACAATTGAAATTCAACGATGAAGGTCAATCAGAAACACATGTCAACCGGGTTATTACAGTCGCCTATGTTTCCCTGCAATTACTGCTTGAATTTTCATTTCTTTTTCTGTAAAGTTTGTAACATACCCTAACCAATTCACCTTTTGAGCAAGCACTTGAAGGCATCTAGTAATTATCACGTCCTAAGTCTTCAGTGGATATTTTGTCTCCTACATTAGATTGTTCATTTGTTTGAGAAATCCAAAGATGAACCAATGTTTCTTTACTAATCTCCCAATTCTTGGGAAAGATTGAGCAGTACAAGAATGGGAAAATGGGGAATATGCCCCAAAATCAACTGTCATCTTGGGGATATGCCCCAGGATTCCAATTTTTGGAAATATGCCCCAAAGTAACGGTTTCCATCAAGGAACCGTTAAATAGACTATTTATCGTAAATGTGTATGAACTTTCTCTCTAATTGTTTCGAGATTTTTTTGTCTGAATATGTTCCCGAACCTTTTAAAGGTGTTAATATATCGAAAATCTACCTTTTAAGTCACATATGTGATCCCAAGTGTGTGCGAATCTTGACTACTTAACGGTTTTGGATGGAATTTTGGACGGCTGGGGCATATTCCCAAAAACTGGAATCCTGGGGCATATCCCCAAGATGACAGTCGATTTTGGGACATATCCCCAATATTCCCTACAAGAATCATTGTTTCAAATGAGATGGCAAATAATTATAACTTAATTTTAATACCGGTAGGATTCTTCTTTTGCTTTCTGGAGTACTCCATATGTCTGATTTTTTGCTATTTGTTTTCCTATGACTGATTTTTTTTTTTTGCTTAATAATAGACCAACATGCATCACCTTCTAATTCGGTATAAGGGTACGCGTCCAAAGAGAAGGCCCAGTGCCACACCCAACCACAAAACCGACCCATATACAAGTAAATGGGTATATAAGGGTAAATTCGGTAATTTTCATCTCCAACTTCTTCAAAAACCTAAAAATACACTTACTTTGTCAGTCACTCTTGGATACTCCTTCACTGTTCTAACAATACAATCACCGCGGCCTCTATTATCGTCAGTACCACCGCCATCGCCACTTAATGAATATGTGTTTTGTGTCTCATATGCTCTGGAGAGAGTGGGAGGGAGGGAAAATGGCTAAATTTGCGTTAATCGGTATGAGAGGAATTGGAAAGGGGATTTTCATAAATATGGCTGAATATGCTATTCATGGGAAGTGTCAGTTTTATCCTAGGTGGTTGTTCTTTATCTTTTTGTGAGGGAAGCTAACAGGAGAGAATAGCAAATTGAAACCCAAAATTAGGTAAAAGAAGTACATCTCACCTTTGATTTCATTTTTTTTATACTTTTCTTCAATACATTTTCTGATCTCCAGTGTTATAAGATTGAGAATGTTCTATGTGAAATCATTTACACCAATTAATTATAGTCAGCTCAATGATTTTCTCTTTCTGATTCTTGGGGTTTGATCTGATTTTTATTTAAGTGTGTATAGCTCTAGATTCAAATTCATCTTACTTCATTGTTTCTGAAACAAGTAAAGGTTTCATCTATTTTGTGTTTTTGGGCCGACCTAAGGGAGGCCTTCTATAGGATCAAAAAAATGGTGGATGTAGACACAACAAATGTCCCAAACATTTAAAATTGAAATTTCAAATCTCAGAAATTCACAAAATTGAGATTCATCTTGAGACAATCGAACAAATTGATTATAAATTTCAATCACATATAATCAAACAAACAAATTATCAGTTTGAACTTCTTCAAAATTTCTACTAGATCGATCAGAATCGATCAATTTGTTCTTCAATTTTTTTCAAACTACAAAAAAAATGAATGAAAAAAAAAATGTCAATTTTGTAAATTTGATCAAACTGAAACTTTTATACTTCAACCCATTGATTTTTAGCTTGAAACATGATCAAATTCAATCAATTGCAGAAGAAGGGAAGGAAATTTCGGAGTTACGTTAGCAGAGAATCTGGGAAGGAAATGTTATTTTCAAATGAGGTCTGTATCCACAGATTACATAATCAATTATTAGACAAGTTATCTCTAATTAACTTCTTGTTTCTTTGATGTAGGCAACACAAGGCCACTCTGACTATGTTACACCCTAAAATGAATCAACGTCAGTGCCAACAGAAACATAAAAATGAGTTTGCTGATTGGTTCAGGGAGCATATCATGTTACTTAGTCAAGCTAATTTACCATTTCCAGAAGGATTGGACGTGCTAGATGAAGGTCCATTCACAACTGCGAGACGATTCAGCGGTTATACTACTTGTGGTTATAACTTTAGAACAGTCGGTAAGGATTCTAGAGCAAAGACACAGAACAGTGGTATTGTAGTAGAGTCAACAACACCTTTTTATAGGAATGCAGCAGATCAGAACCCGAACAATGATACTCATCTCACATATTATGGACAAGTTAAAGACATAATTGAGCTGACTTATAGACTAGGTCGTAAATTTGTATTATTCAAGTGCGGATGGTTTGATGTTGTTAGTGGATCAGGCAGAGGTAAGAAAGTTGATAGCTTAGGGTTCACTCTCGTAAATTTCAATTATCGCATACCAACACAGCAAGAAGAACCTTTCGTTTTGGCCTCTCAAGTGCGACAAGTTTTTAATTCTCAAGATCCAATAGACTTGGGTTGGCATGTGGTAGTAAGGAATCAACCTGGGGATGTTTTTGACATGGGTGAGGGTAATGCTGATGAACTACTTGACGCTGATTCATTTGAAAGGGATTCTGAGCAAGTCGGTATTGAAGATGATGATATCACTGTTGTTAGAGATGAAGGGAGTGGGGTGTTTGTTGATGCTCCATCAAGGAATGTTAATAGTCAACAAGGTGTACTAAACGGAAGTGTTAATGAAAACACTGAAGAAGAAGAAGAAGAAGATAACGAAGAAGAAGACGTCGGGGACAAGGAAGAATCAGAATCAGAAGATGAAGAGTACGTAGATGGGGTTACAAATAATGATGATGGTGGTGGTGGTGATAGTGATATTGATGCCGATAGTGAAGATGCTGGTGATAGTGTTGACCTGAACAACCGAATTGATGATGATTAAGTTCATCATTTGTAACTTAATTAGGATTTTCTATTTGCGGACTAGTTCTGTACAAGTTTTTAACCATTATTTGTGCTTGTAATACTACATTATCATTTGTTCTTATTATACTATATTATTATTTGTGCTTATTATTTGTGATATTGTTTGATGAGTTTGATCTAGTAAATGAGTTTTTTTCTGTACTAACATCATTGGTTCCCTTTACGTCATTTGTTTCCATGTGTTGTAGGATGACTGATCAATAAGGGACAAATATAAAGGGTGTTCAAGGGAAAGGAAAGTTGTTGTTCCTAGAAGATGTCGAAGAGGGACAGAAGCTACCAGTGGAAAGCTTCACGAGTCAGCCTTCTGGGGAGCACCGAAAAGATCTAGCTCATTATGTCGGCCATCTAGCTAGAGATGGTCACTTACTGCCATTGTCCGTTTCCAATTGTAAGTATATGGCGCCTAACCGGATTGAGAAAGCTTTGGATGATATAAAGGTGAAGCTCATTTCCCTTCAAATTATTTGGTAATAATTAAGGACAGTAGTTTAAGTTGATATTTGATTGGTTTCATTTTGTTCAAGTTTGCATCATTGGCGGAGCCATTCATTTCCTAATAATTGTGTTGTTTTTGTATTTAATGATAGCATGTATTTGACTACCCCGAAGAACTTGATGCTACCCTCAAAAGTAAACTTAATAATTACTGGAGGGATCACAAACATACAATGAAATCAGCAGGGTATGATCCGAACAGAAGTGAGGCTCAAAATCTTGCACACCGACCTACAGATGTTATGGAAAGTCAGTGGGCGCCATTCGCTAAAATGTGGAATATCCAGAAAAATAAAGTACATAGAAACAGATGTTGGCGGCTAAGAATAAACAAAATAGGTCCAAACAAACAATTCAACACACTGGTGGCTCCAAGCCACATATGGAATATGCGAAAGAATTAAAGCTTCTGTTCAGTTAGATCTTGGTGAGGGTGTTTCGTATGTGATATGCAACCAACAACACAACATTTTATTTTACAGATGCTAGCCAAAACAAGAAGGTTCCCTGAACGACACGAAATATTTCGTAGGACCAGGACAAAGAAAAGGAAACATCGGATCCAAATGAAAAAGTAATGGATCATGTTCCTGCTGAACAATATGTATACCTTTATACTTTTAAGTTTTCTTATCAGGTCACCTGTTATTTGCATTTGTAATTCGAATTAGCCTAAATTTCGAGCTTGATTTACTTGTCGGATCGAATGGTGGAAATACACAACCAGGCTAACCAACCTGGATCTGGAGTCATTTTAGGTGGACGAAATGATGCATTTGCAGTTGTTATGGGACATAATAGACGTGGTCGGTTTCATTGATTTGGCCGCATTGTGAATCCGAAACAGTTTTGGGGCGAGTCATCATCATCAAGTAAAGTTGTTCAATTGACAGAGGAAAATGCAATGCTCAGACGAAGGGTTGTCTAATTGGAGGCTCGAGGTATCGTGCATCATACACTTCTTCCATAAACTCCTCCTCCCAATTCCTGAGTTAGTTACCGTCTCATCTAATGTTATAACCTACTATTACTAGCAGTACTACGTTGTTGTACTTGCCCACATGACGACACAACTAGCTTACTGAATCGAACAAAATAAATAAATAAGGTCGAGCATCTTAATTAAACAATTTACAGAGATAGCTTTGTGCAAGAAATCAAAACATTAGGCCTGGTATAAGATCCCGTGGAAGAAGTAGCCATCTTTAGCTTAGAAAAGCCTTTCTTAACAAATTTCCATGTTGAGAATTGTTGCTTAACCAACTGTTGATGGTGGTTTTTAGTTTAGGGTTAAAATCGTAAAACGCTAAACCCTAGCAGACATTTAAAACAAGCATTTACTAGGTACATTTAATAAAAAACTTTTAATATGTCTCTAATAATTACGGGGTATATTTTTTTCAAATTAGGGTTACGATAAACCAAACCCTAATTCTCTCGCATGCCAATGGAAAATCATGTCAGCCATGCCTAGCCCAAGCTAGTCGCGCCATGCCAATCGCACTGTGCCATGGCCCTAGCTATGCTATCCGCATCTCGTGTGCCAATGGCAAATCATGCCAGCCACACCCTATCGCGCCAAAGCATTCCAACCATGCTATCCGCACCCAGCGTTCCAACGGAAAATCATGCCAGCCACGCCAAGCCCAAGCTAGCCGCGCCATGCCAATCACACCGTGCCATGGCCCTAGATATGCTATCCGCACCCCGCGTGCCAATGGCAAATCATGACAGCCACGCCTAGCCCAAGCTAGCCGCGCCATGCCATGTCCCTAGATATGCTATCCGCATCTCATGTGCCAATGGCAAATCATGCCAGTCACGCACTACCGCGCCAAAGCATGCCAACTATGCTAGATGCATCCCGCGTGCCAATGGCAAATCATGCCAGCCACGCCTATCCCAAGCTAGCCGCGCCATTACATGGCCCTAGCTATGCTAGCCGCATCTCGTGTTCCAATGGAAAATCATGCCAGCCACGCCAAGCCCAAGCTAGCCGCGCCATGCCAATCACACCGTGCCATGGCCCTAGATATGCTATCCGCACCCCGCGTCCCAATGGAAAATCATGACAGCCACGCCTATCCCAAGCTAGCCGCGCCATGCCATTTCCCTAGCTATGCTAGCCGCATCTCATGTGCCAATGGCAAATCATGCCAGTCACGCACTACCGCGCCAAAGCATGCCAACTATGCTAGCTGCATCCCGCGTGCCAATGGAAAATCATGCTAGCCACGCCTATCCCAAGCTAGCCGCGCCATTACATGGCCCTAGATATGCTAGCCGCATCTCGTGTTCCAATGGAAAATCATGTCAGCCACACCCTACCTCTCCAAATCATGCCAACCATGCTAGCCGCAACCTTGTGCCAATGGTAAATCATTCCAGCCACACCTAGCCTAAGCTAGTCGCGCCATTCCAATCACACAATGCCATGGCCCTAGCTATGCCAGCCACATCTCGTGTGCTAATGGAAAATCATGCCATCCACACCCTACCGCGCCAAAGTATGCCAACCATGCTAGTCGCACCCTTACGCCAATGGAAAATCATGCCAGCCACACCTAGCCCAAGCTAGTCGCTCCATGCCAATCGCACCATGCCATGGCCCTAGCCATGATAGCCACATCTCGTGTGCCAACACCTAACCCAAACTAGTCACACCATGCCTTGGCCCTAGACACATCATGCACCCATGGCAAACCCTTGGCCCCATGTGACAAACCACGCCAAAGCATGCCATGCCAACCTAGTTGCGACAAGGCATGCCATGATAGCCTGGACATGCCGTCGTCCCTCTTGAAATCTTCCTGAGTTTTTTTTTCGGGCTGTTTTCCCCTCCCGAACAAATTCAAAACCTAAATATCTACTCGTAAGGAAATATGAGATTCTTTTCTTGTAGATTTGAGGGGCGGACAATCAAAATCCGAGTCCGTACTAGAATTCTGTAGCGATTCTAGTGAAGGTCACTAATTAGGGTTTTCTAAAACAAAGGCGTGCAGCCATCAATGGCCACCCTTTAATCCCAGGAGCAAATCCTGGTCGTATAAAGTCTCCTCATGGATTTAACCCTAGCTTGGTCATGTACCTAGCCAAGCTAGCCGCGCCATGCCAAACACGTCTCGCCTTGGCCCCTTATGTCGCTCCACCATGCTGGCCTACCCATGCGGATACCAAATTGATGCCAGGCGACCATCAACGGTTTCCCTTAAATCCCAGGAGCAAATCCTGGCGGTATAAAGTCTCCTCATGACTTTAGACCTATCTTGGTCACGTACCTATCCAAACTAGCCGTGCCATGCCAAACACGTCTCGCCATGGCCCATCATGCCTCGCCGCCATGATGGCCTTTCCCATGCGGCTACCAAGTTGAAGCCAGTCGACCATCAACGGTTTCCCTTCATTCCCAGGAGCAAATCCTGGCCGTATAAAATCTCCTAATGACTTTAGCCCTAACTTGGTCACGTACATAGCCAATCTATCCGCGTCATAACAAACATGTCACGCCATGGCCCCTCATGCCGCGCCACCATGCTGGCCCTCCCCATGCGGCTACCAAATTGAATCCAGGCGACCATCAACGGTTTCGCTTCAATCTCAGGAGCAAATCTTGGCTGTATAAAGTCCCCTCATGACTTTAGACCTGAAACCCTAGCTTGGTCGCGCACCTATTCCGGGCTAATCACGCCATGCTCCCTTGGATACCCCTTGGCCCTACATGCCAAGACAAATCTAACCTAGACAAGATAGCCGCGTCATGCCAAACACACTTTGCCATGGCCCTAGCCATGCTAGTCACGACATGCCAAAACAAGCGCCCTCTCCTTGGCCCTAGCCATGCCTTACGCCCATGGAAAAACCTTGGCTCCTCGTGCCAAGTCTAAACACACCCTAGACGTGCTACCCTGTTGGACCTCACTACGCGGATACCAAAACGAAGGCGTGTTATGATCAACGGTTGCCCCTCCTCTCAAGATGTAATATCTCGACCGTCGAAGGTCACCTGGCTAGTAAGTTCCCCAAGCTCGACTTTTCAAGCCATAAAAACATGCTACATGTGTTCCAAAAATGTTTGATACATCAACACAAACTGGGGGATGCTCATTAGGGTTTTGGTTTGGTGGTCTATAGTGTGCGGCATACACAAATGCCCATTTCAAGATAGTGTAATGGGAGTAAGGCGGTCAGTAAATGAAAGAAGCAACGGTGAAACGCTCCTTCATAATAGGACATCAATTCCATCAAATCCCATCAGTGCCAGGCGTTACCACCTCTTCCCATTTAACTCACCTGTTTCCTTCTTTCTTGACTTATATAAATAGGTTTACCTATTTCCACCAGGAGACAAGTTCTTGGTCAGGGTAAAAACACCGCACTCAGAAAAGCAACTCTTGTTAACTTTCCCAAAGCTCTCATCTTCTGATACAAGTAAAGCACTACTCTAGAATTATTCTGGTCTCAACACTCTCTCCGCTTTCCTCCCTAAACCATCCCTTATCCTCCACTTTGTGACCGAAGCAAGTCTGGAACTGCCATTTATTGGTTTAGGCCGGACTTGTAAAGATTGACCTCTCGAACTTAAAAGTACTCCCTTGAAGTACATTGTTTAAGGTTTAAACTTTTTCTCGCCTTTCACACCCACAATTACCAAAACCGTTAGAAACTATTTTCACCTATAAACAATTGGCGACCACAGTGGGAGGACTGATCTATCGGTTACAATGTCAATTTTCGACTATCGATCTCGTTCTTCAACCCAAGCGTCAAGATGGTAGGGGAAGGCGACTCACCCCGACTCAATCACTCGACGACTCGATTATCAGTCATAACCAGACAAGGGACGGCTGGGGACTCCCCAGGGGTTATAAGCAAAATGGTCCACCCAAGGATTGATGGCTCGGTCATTAGACAACTCAGCAACGATTCGGAACACTCGGGACTTCCCTTAGCCATGTTTTTTTTCGAAAAACTTGGTTCTACGCCTGGAAAGTTTATTTTTATTAGAAGACCTGAGAAACCGAGTAAGTCTTATTTTGACAAAATACGTGGTCTGCTTTTCCAAGTTTTGATAAAACCTATAACCATGTTTCATCCCATGTCATCTACCAACACACGGTTCCATGGGCTACTTGGGACGTGTGCGTCACTTACATTCATAGCCATTTCAATTCTAAACATTTATCCAAAAACTATATAATCAAAAGATTGTCAAAGTAAATTTTGTCCATCAACCCAAGAAAACCAGAAAATCAAAACCACAAGCCCGACATCTCTTTTTCCTTTCAAAAAAAAAAAACCTAAAGGTAAGAGGTCCAGAAGATAGATATACATTCAAGTAAAGTTTACCAACAACGGCTTGCTCCTCTTGGCGAAGGCCTCCTTTGTGCTCTGGGGAGCCGCCTTTTTCAATTTCAATTGCCGGTATAATTTCTTGAATTCTTCTTCCGGATTCTTCACCATGTCCGTGGATGGACCTTCGACTGTTTCTCCCAGCAACCTTTCAACATCAGAGAGACCTTCAACGAACAAAGGAATATTGAATTCGAAGCCCATACACATGTCACGATGAAACTTCCAGCTCGAGATTACATCCTCAGAAACCGTGTGACCAGTCACGTTGCACATCTCATCAATCGAAGACAAGGCCTCCTCCACACGCTTGACCAACGCATGTCGACTAGTGATCTTCTTAGTCGTAGCGATATTACCATAGCTCTCCAAGATCTTGGTATATAACGTCGCATATCCAGTTGGCATGCTGAAGACACCAATTAGAACATGGCATGGGAAAGGGACCAAGTATGGAGGTCAAAGATGGCGCCTGCAACTGGATCATCAACTGGTGAGGGATACCTAACTACAATCTCACCCCCCGAAGTGCTTTCCTCCATCTTAGTCACGGCAGTACCCTCGGAACAATGGATCTCCATAACCAAGCCACTATATGGCACAGTTTCAGCAATGGGAACTGCGGATACGCCTTTACCCAGATGGTTTTCCGCTTCAAGATCATCTTCGGGAGCGGTCCCCTCTTTTTGAAAATATATATATGTTTTAGTCCTACTGAAGAAATAAAATATGGAGGGGACTCACCGATTCGGTTTCAGATTGACCAGACGAAGATTCAACTCTGCTATTGGAAGAATTTCTCTCCCCATCACCAGAATCGGAAGTTTCATCCTTCTCAGATTCTTCATCACCATGTATAGGCTCTCCCTCGCAATCCTCTATCTCGAAAAGCCATATTTTCTGACTACTTGCAAATCTGGCAAAGGCGTTTGTGCTGCTGAAACCTTGGAAAAAATACAAAGACGCCTTCTCAAGAAAAAAAAAACATGTAATAGACAGAGAAAAAGGGAAGAGAATATAAATGATCCAATCTAAGTCGAGAAGAGAGCCACACATACCCGCATGTTGGATGAACTGAAAGACGGCAGAGCTGTGGGATCCGATTGGAAACCGCCTGCACGATTCTTAGACCTTCGCTCATTCACTTGGGGACTGTCCATGTCTGGACCAACAGATTCCCTTTTGTTCGAAAATATATCCTTCAACAACGGATGTTTCGCTAAAACCATGACGGAAGGCCTACCACGGGTATTCTTCACCATAGACTTCACAAATTCCTAGATAACAAGGAATTCATCCTTCCAAAACGCATTATATTTGGAGGTCGTTGATGGATTCCGCTCCCCATGAAAAGGAATACTTTTACCCGGAACAAGAGAACTAGCATCAACAAC